>JAUEKU010200841.1:0-17208 GCA_032274805.1 Gypsophila paniculata | reverse complement strand
TATTATTATTATTATTATTATTATTATTATTATTATTATTATTATTATTATTATTATTATTATTATTATTATTACCCCCACTACTACTCCCTCCTCCCAAAATCAAACACCCCACACCACCACCTCCAAATCGAGACCACCACCACCAACACCTTTAAATCGACGACGACGACAACGACCATTATCACCCCAAAAAACGACTATCTCGCTAAATCCACAACCACAACCAACCACGATTTCGATATAGTAATTGACACTCCATGATCTAACCTCAAAAAATCATCAAATTTGTTAACATCTTTCTAATAGGAAAACGAAAATCAAGAGGGTGGTGGAGAAGGTGGTGGTTCGTGGAGGGAGAGATGGGTGGAGGAGGCAGGTGGAAGGTGGGAGGTGGGTGGAAGAGTGAAAGTTTGTTTAGTGGATGAAGAAAATGAAGATGCCGAGGGCAATTCCGAACCACCAGTGGATGAGGTTGATGATGTTGTAATTGAATTTACAGGTAGCGGTGCTTTATCTACATCAAGAGATGATGTTGAGATCGTGTGGTCGACTACTGATGCTGAGGGAAACGACTTGAAATCATCTCAGGAAGCTAGTGTAGTTGCTGATTCTTCGAAGAGTAAGAAGAAAAAGAAAAAGAGTGCTAGAACGGTTCAAGAAGAGGAAGATTTGGATAAGATCCTTTCTGAGCTTGGGGAAGCCGATGAAAAGGTGGTAGGAAGGTCAGACGCGGCATTGATTGGGCCGGCAAGGTGGTAGGCGGTGGTAGTCGTGGGGTGATGGGTGGTAGGCGACGGTGGAAGCAATGGTGGTGAGGGTGGAGGTTATAATTGGGTTTAGGGTGAATTGAAAATGGATAGATTATGTTTTTAAAATGTATAATTAAGTCATTTTACCTGTATTAGTAGGTAAGAAAACCGGGTAGACTATTTTGAGAAGAGTAGTGTAATTTTTGAGATTATTACGGGATTAAATATAGTCGGGATTATTTTGAGAAGAAGAGGCAAACTTGGGATTATTGTTGTGAATTTTCCCTAATTTTTTTTAATGACAACAGCCACGTGGCATGGTGTAACATGTTGTGTACCAAAGGTTTTGTTACACAATGTGTAACTGTAGCTTTTTTTTTATAAAAGATGAATGAATTTGATGATGGTTGATGAATTAAGTGGATTAATTAAATTAAACTTTAAAATTAATTAAGAAACCAAATGATGAGAAGTTTTAATGATTAAGGTAGGTTGTCGTCAATGGGAAGGAGAGACCTCGTCTCAAATTACCCCATTTGTAACTCGTGATATTGAATTAATGCAGTAAAGTCCATTCGGGCTTGTTCAAAAAAAAAAAAAAGAAAAATCATCGAGGCTTGGAGTAAATCTCCTGTGAAACGGTCTTACATCACATTATTGTGAGATTAGTAGTACAATTTAGCATTTAGAGAAGACGAAAATATGTAGAACATAGACAAAAATTACGAAAATGAGTCCAGATAAAAATAGTTACTAACATCAATAAAATGAGTATAAAGATTATGAAACTGGTTACAGATATAGAGGTCCACGGTTATCGCTAATTGAGGTACAAAAACTATATAAATGGTTGCGAATGAATTAGTACAATTAATTATTGTAAGACGGTTTCATACAATATGAGTAAATCTTTTGTCAGACTGTCTTACAATAGATTATTGTGCGACTATTAGGACAATTCACAGTTTAAGAGGGTCAAAAAACATAAAAAAATATTTTCGAAAACTAATAAAATAGTTAATGATTAAAGTACTTACTAACCTCAATAAAATGAGTTCAAGCATTATTACTTTTTTTTTATTAAAATAGGGGGGTAACGATTATGTATGTGTAATATAATTTAATAATAATAGTAAAACATAAATAATAGTTTCTGATTTTCTTATCTTCAAAATAAATATTGTACACACATATTTATAATATACAATTGTAACTGTAAATATGAAAGGTTGTGTCCTCCTATTATGAAGGGGTATGTTGCTTTGGTTTGCGCATGTTTCGGCTCTAATACCCCCCTCAAATTGGAGCATGAAGATCACAAATGCCCAACTTGCGAATAAGGAATTCAAATTGCAATTTTCCAAGAGCTTTCGTAAAAATATCGGCTAATTGCATCTTGGTGGGTATATACGAAAGTTTGATTAGACCCGCTGTGACCGCGTCGCGAACGAAATGACAATCAGTTTCAATATGTTTCGTCCTTTCATGGAACACCGGATTTTGAGCGATGTGTAAAGCAGATTGATTATCACAATGAAGTTGTATCGCCTGAGTGTGTTGAACTCCCAAGTCACCAAGTAATTGTTTTAGCCATTTTAACTCACATGTAATTGCTGCCATGGAGCGGTATTCTGCCATGGAGCGGTATTTTAAAAAGTTAGGTTAAACACCATCTCAAGGCGTTGGTATATTATGTGTTTGAGTGTGTATCATGATTATTATGAGAGAATTAATAATGTTTTATTGTACGAGCTAGCATCACTCTATATTTATTCTAAAATCAATCCTTTAACAAATAAATCTCATCCGATCATATGTCAAAAACACAAAATTGCATTCTAACAATATAATTAGCCCATAACACAAAATTGAATCAAATAAATTTTAACTTAAAATATACTCGTAGAGTATTTACTACAATCATAAAATATCTTAGACGAGTAACCAATTAAATCGATAACACATAAAACGAATTTATTTCTTATTGGTCCCGTCCTATAGTCCTATGACCCCCACAAAGTTGTTGAAAGAATTTATAGACTTTATACTATGCCCATTTTATTAATCCTTTTTCATTATTCATAAAAAAAAAAAAAATTAACTTTTTCAACCTCTCAATTATTCTATTTTATTTTATTTTATTCTAATATTTTATTTTAATAATAATAATAATAATAATAATAATAATAATAATAATAATAATAATAATAATTTAATTTAATTTAAGACCAACATGCTTGTCATCATTATATTTTTCATGGCTGCTCACTTATAAACTACTTAAGTCAATTATTTTTGCGCTCAACTTTATTAATCTTCTGATAATTATTCTCCAAAATCAATTTCTGGGTTTTTCTGGGTTTTTTCTAAAGTTTTAATCTTTGTTTTTCTTTTTATTTTTTGTTTGGTTTAAGTTTTAGAAATGGAGAATTATTCTTCTGGTAGACTTTTGGGTACTGATGTTCATGGCTTTCATACCATGGAAGGTTCGTTATTCTTTATTTTGTTCGTGAAAGACCGTCTTTTTTGAAACTTTATCGTTTTTTTTTTTCTCCTACTGTTTTGTTTTTGATGATTCAGTTTTTTGTTTTATTTGATTTTTTATGTTATTTTGTGATATACTTTCTTGTAATTGTGGACTGTTGATGCTTCTTTTGAATGGTTAATATTATGAAAGTTATACCGTTGGATTAGTAACGAAAAATACTTTCGTATGAGTATATATTTCATGATATTTGTAGGTTTATCTATTTATCTGGTGGAATTTTGTCCAATTTTTGTTTTGATTGTCTTTTTCAATCAAGAAAAAAGAGCAAAATTTAATTGTAAGTCAGGTTGAAATTTTTGGTGGATGAAATGAATTTGTCTTTTTGTGGTGTAAATTTATTTATTTATTTTGTAAGCTTTTTGGAATTTAGGATTTTTTTCTATGGTGATCAAGAAGTACATGTTTCAGTTATGCTAGGGTTTTTATGATGTGTAATTTAGGTGGTTTTCAGTTACCAGTTGATTATCTCATTAAAGAAAATTTACTCTCGTATTCTCGGAACTCATTGTATGTTGTACAACGGTCGTATTTGATAATTTGTAAATTTCTGTATGTATAGATTCTGATATTCAGGGGGGTGAAATGAATCAAGTCTTCTATTACTCAATCTTTTGTCGAAAATCGATAGATTTGTTTGTACTCGAAAGGCTCTATATGGGGATGCACTGATGGTATATGAATGGTGCTAGGGTTTCCATTTTGTTTTGAGATAGTTGAATCTAGTGTTAGGATTAGTGGTATTGTGAATTTGTTATGTGAGGTTATCGTCATTTGGTTCGAAATGTTGGCAGTTGGATCAAAGATTCATGGATAAGAATCTCGTTTAAGGGATTTTTATATCAGAACTTATGATTCTTCTTCTGCTATCTTTCTTCTCGCCACATGCTTAAACCATGACTGTCTTTTCTTTTTCCTTTTTCCCATGTTGGCTTTGACGATTCATTGATTCGTGAGTGGTGTTGGAGAATAGTGGAAGTGGAAAAAGCTTTGTAGTTCTTTGGGGCTCTTGTTGACTACCGTGTCAGTTTGTCAACCTAGGACTCTATGAGGTGTACATTCACTGGCATGACGGTGCATGATGGTTTGTAGATTTCAATGGATAGTTGGACTCAGAGAGATCGTTAAGGCTTACATAATGAACGTGTTGTTCTTATTTCATGCTACTATGGTACCGTCATAGCATTTATGCTTCTAGCAAATGTTCATTAGATGGGAAATGAAAGGCAGTGGTGAATCTGTTGTTTCTCTTATGAATTTTTCGGCTTTGGCAGTATCTTGAAGTGTATTTTTGAATAACTTATCTTTTGGGATATTCAGTATTCCATCATGAAGCATCACTGACAGTTTCTATTTGCTTACAGATTTGGACATTCCGACCATAATGAGCGAAGCCAAAAGTAGGTGGCTTCGACCAAATGAGATACATGCTATACTCTCTAACTACACATATTTCACCATTCATGTCAAGCCAGTGAACTTACCAAAAGGTATTGCCCATTAACTCTATGCAACACCATTGTGTTATTGACTTATAGCAAGTTTCATGATATAGTGCTTACAGCCTAACCCTTTTTTTGTTCGTTTCGCCACTTCAAATCGACTGATGCTAATTTTTCCATATCGGTTCTAAAGGTGGGAAGATTGTCTTGTTTGATCGTAAGAAGCTAAGAAATTTCCGGAAAGACGGTCACAACTGGAGGAAGAAAAAAGATGGGAAAACTGTTAAAGAGGCTCATGAACACCTGAAAGTGAGATTTTTTTTCCCCCGTTCTGTAGATGAATTAATTTCATAATAACCTAATGGCTGCCTCTTTAACGCAATGTTTCTTGACCGTTTTCTCACATCCTTCAGGTTGGTACTGAAGAGAGAATCCATGTCTACTATGCACACGGAGAAGATAACCCAACTTTTGTCCGAAGATGTTACTGGTTGCTTGATAAGTATGTATGTTTAAATGTCAGCATATTGGTTGACATGCTTGGACTTTTAATTTTAATAGTTTCCGTACATCATGGCTTTATGTTTACTCATTTCTAAAGATATTTCATATTAAGATGTCTCGGTTTATTTCAGGGCTCTAGAGCATATTGTGCTTGTGCATTACCGTGATACGCAAGAGGTTAGTTTCTTGGCATGAATGTCTCCATATAACAACTTTACATGACTTTATACTTGATTATAAGGTGCCTGTATTACATTTAATTGTTCATGGCTAGCTGGCATATTAGCGGGATGAAGCTTAAATTACTGTTTCCTTGCTCCATCATATAAAAGGAAACAGTCTTCCAATTATGTGAATTTCTTAATAGTTCTTTGCGATTGGATAGCAGTAATTTTGAGTCTCTGGTGACGCAGTGTTAGATAATAGAAAGCTGCTTTTTATATTCTATCATCATAATGAACAGTGAATTTGCTTGTCTTACTTTGGGAAGTGGTTTACCTACTACAGTTGCAGGCTTCTCCAGTAACGCCAGTAAATTCAGATATGAGTCCGGACATCTCAGACCATTCAGCTTCTCGGTTATTGTCGGGTGTTAGTGATGGTCAGGCCAATCAAGTGTCCCAAAGTTCTTTGAAAGAATATGCAGGTAATAATCTGGAGATTTTTGAGCCTAATGTTGAGATGGTTTCTTTTACCGATTTCTGCATCTGTGGTTCTTTGCTTCTTTTATGAAGTGGCATATTTCACAGTATTGCTTGGAAAGTCGGTATTTTCTCATATTGTGTGTGGAATCAAAATAACAGGGTGTGGTGACAGTAACAATGCTACTACTTATCAGTTGAGACTGCACGAGATTAACACACTTGATTGGGATGAGCTTTTGGCATCAAACGATCCTGCTGAAACTACTTTAATAACTAATAAAGGTAATTATGCTATTTCGAACTTGTGCCAAACCTATACCAGGATTTAAGGTTGTGTCAACTCGGAAATGACCAATTCGTTTTTCTTTTTTTTTTTGTCACCTTATAAGCAGAGCAAGCTCCGATTATTCAGCAATATCAGCAACATGCTGCATACGACTTGGAAAATAATGTAAGTTTATCATACGTGTTAGTGCCTGCGGGTATCTACTAGTTGCAACCCTGTTATCTAAATTGCAAGTTGTGATTGGCAGAGATACATCCCTGGGCATTGTATCGGAGAAGTTCATGCTTTGTTGTAGTTTCTCATATGCGACTGGGTAGCTTAATTACTTTTGTTTTTCAGGGAAACGGCATAATAATCAATCAGTCCCAAGCGACTATTTCCGCGTCCAGAAATGATAGGGACGCTGTCGAGGGTTCTAATTTTGCAAATATCAGTCCCCTGAGCGATAAACTCTTTTCACCAATGGATGGTCAAATATCTCAAAACGGGGAACACAGTAGTTATAATATTGCAATGTCAGGTGGGCGCGACCCGCTGGAGAAAGCTGTTCTTCAAACTCAGGACAGTTTTGGGAGGTGGATAAATGATATCATTGTTGACTCACCCGCATCAATTGACAATCCTTCTTTTGATTCCTCTGGTGTATCTGGCCACGGATCTTTCATGTCTTCTGCGGCTGTTAATCAGGAAGGATCTATCCCATCACAAATATTCTGTATAACTGAGCTCTCGCAATCGTGGGGTTCTTCCACTGAAGACACAAAGGTGAGTAATAATTGGCTGACGAACTATGAACCAAGGCTGTTATACTATGATGGAAAAATACATTCCTATGGCGTGTCGAACCACCGAAACAGCCTCAGTTTTCTGATTGTTAAACATAGAGGGGTTTGGTAGGCCAGTGGACCACGTTTATGTCCACCTAACCGCTCGATCTAGTTCTTCTCTATTTCTTGTCTATAGGCTTAATTCTGATATTTGGTGAATTTGGTGCATATAACTAGGTAGGTTAGGGCCTGTGTTTGTGATTCTTCAGATTGAGCACATTTGCAATTAGGGTCAGTTTTTTATTTTTGGATTAATTTTAGAACGAGTGAAGTAGATGTTTTGTGGGAGGCTCGACTTTTCATTGTTTCAAGAGAAAATTTTCCCCGTATGCTTCAAAATAAAATGATAACAAACTGAATGTGATATATATGAAGGTAACGTCGCACGCATCCACCGTGATTGATAAATTTTGTTTGGCTTATAAAATATTTTGATCATCAATGGTAACATATTTTGCTTCACTGATGAGCAAATATGATGTTCTGTTATTGCAGATACTGGTGATTGGATATTTTCATCAAGAGTATCAACATCTAGCAAAGTCAAATATATTCTGTGTCTGTGGTGATACATGTGTCTCTGCTGAATCAATTCAAGTCGGAGTCTTTCGCTGTTTGGTTCCACCGCATAGTCCTGGTTTTACGAGTTTGTACCTGAGCATTGACCGCTACACTCCCATTAGTCAAGTTCATACTTTCGAGTTCCGTTCTGTCATGGATAATAATGCAACTGTTAAAGAGGACAAGGCGCAATGGGATATGTTCCGGATACAGACGAGGCTTTCTCATTTGCTTTTCTCGACGTCCAAGAGCTTGGACATCTTATCTAGTAAAGTATCACCAATTGCTCTGAAGGAAGGCAAAAAGTTTGCCCTTAAGTACTCCAACATTGCTGATAGTTGGGCGTATTTTAACAGACTGATAGCGGATGGTAGAATCTCATTTGAAAGAGCTAAAGACAGTCTGTTTGAACTTGCTATGAAGAGCCGACTCAAGGAATGGCTCCTGGAAAGAGTGGTCGATGGAAGTAAAATCGCTGAACGAGATTCTCAAGGTCAAGGAGTTCTTCATCTGTGTGCAATCCTTGATTACACGTGGGCAGTTTATCCATATTCCTCATGTGGCATGTCATTGGACTTCAGAGATAAGTTTGGTTGGACAGCTCTTCACTGGGCTGCATATTACGGGAGGTATAATTATCGTTAAAACATATTTATTGTCCTGCACATGCATCATCATTCTTGACAAGTTTATGCCGTTTCTTGCATTGTTGAAGTACTGTCGTGGAGAACTGACAGCTAACTGAATTGTTAAGTATCACTATTAGCCCTTTCTGCACTCTGTCTAATTATAGTCCGAAACTGTGTGCTAACTTCGAGGCCATTCTTACCCACACACCGCTGTACTCTTCCTTAAGACATTGCACAAAACACTACAAATTAGTATATCTCAACTCCGATTACTGCAGATACCTTTTTCCTGACTTGTCTCCTTTTTAAGTTCACTTGTAGCTTTCTTACATGCACGTTGCTATTGTGACGTTTTATTCTACAATAAAATACAGCATTTCTGACATCTAATGATATTGATACGCTAAATTTTAACATGTACTTTAATCAGGGAAAGGATGGTAGCTGCTCTTCTATCTGCTGGAGCAAAGCCGAATTTGGTCTCAGATCCTACTCCTGAGACTCCCAGTGGATGCACTCCTGCTGATCTTGCCCACAAGCAGGGTTTTGAAGGCTTAGCTGCTTATCTTTCGGAGAAGGCCTTGGTTCAGCAATTCGAAGACATGAAGAGTGCAGGAAATGTTGGTGGTTATCTCGGGGTTCCCATTGAGATAAATCCGGGTAACATCAGTGAAGAAGAGATCTACTTAAAGGATACGTTGACGGCTTATCGCACAGCTGCTGATGCTGCAGCACGCATACAAGTTGCTTTCCGGCAGCGATCACTGAAGCAAAGGGCTAAAGATGTTGAAGTCGACAATTCTGAGGCTCAAGCACGTTACATTGTCTCTGCAATGAGGATTCAGCACGCCTATAGAAACTATGAGTTGCGTAAGAAGATGGCTGCTGCTGCTCATATACAACATAGGTTTCGAGCATGGAAGCTCAGGAGAGAGTTCCTCAATATGCGAAGACAAGCTATTAGAATTCAGGTATCTTATTACTTATATGTTGAATCTTTCTGAGGTGGAGTAAGGTCTTTATCTGAGTTTATTATGGTCTTCGATATGGTACTATTAAGAGTTCTTTTTTTAATCTCGTTAGCACTGATCGTTGTCTCCTCACTTCAGGCGGTATTTAGAGGCTACCAAGTGCGCAGGCAATACCGAAAGATTTGCTGGTCAGTTGGAGTGCTTGAGAAAGCAATACTACGCTGGCGGCTGAAGAGGAAAGGACTCCGAGGGCTAGAGGTACAAATTAAAGAGGAGCCAATTCAGGATCGAAGTCCAGAAAGCGATAACGAAGAAGATTTTTATCGAGCTAGCAGAAAACAGGCTGAAGTGCGTGTTGAAAAAGCTGTCGTGCGAGTACAAGCAATGTTCCGTTCACGACAAGCACAACAAGAGTATAGAAGGATGAAATTGGCCCATGCTCAAGCACAGGTCAGTGAAATTTCGGAAACTTTTTTACCTAAGTGTTATTTCTCGTTGTTTTTTATAACATTTTTGAACACTTGTTGATAACCATTTGGTCTTCTGCAGCAAGAATTCGATGAAACAACCAATCCTTACACCTATATGGACCACATTTAACATGCTGCACTCCGACATTTCTTTCAACTAAGCTTTGGAGATCTGCACTGTACATGCATTGTAAATGCGCATATATGTAGAACCTGACGTTGCCCTGTTAGGCTTTTATCAAAGGGTGCGTGTTATGCTCTGAAAGAATGCTTGTACGCTCATAATCGCGATGCTCTTTGCCTGCGGGTTGTGTACATTAGTTTGTAACATGGTGATATTTCACCTTCATGCTGCCCTACCTTCACTAAAGGATGTTGGAAATTGGAATATCGTCTTGCTGTAAAACAATCTTTACTGGCAGTAGACACTGGATTAGTACTCTTGAATGATAAATCTCCAGTGACTCCATGTTTACAAACCTACAACTAGTGGTTATGGTTTGCCTAGTGTCAACTAATGTTTGTTCAAGCGCTGGAAGACAATTCCGATTTTTAGTGCAACTCTGAATTCGTCATTTTTGTCATTTCGGGTCATTTTTGTGTCATTTCGGGTCATTTTTAGTTTTGTGAAATTCATCATTCTTGTTTGATCAAGTCAGTAGCCCATTAATAAAATGTGGTGCAAAAACCAGTTTACGCATTCAAATATACAATGAATTTATCTCAAATTTTCTTTTAGCCGAGTCAATTTTGCCAACTTTTTCATGTCCGTCAATAACATTGGAAAGTAAGAAATTGAAATAAGACATGTTTCTGAAGTATAGAGAATACGGAGTATAAACAAAGTAGTGCCGCCATGATGTAAGAACAAATTTCGGTCCTCAAGTTACAGATTGTAATCAATCTGACAAGAAAATTTCATAATCTCGCAACAATAATTAAAGAAACAAAATTTGTGATTCTATTTGCGAACATAATGAAACAAGGTAGTCGATGGACTAACACAAACGACAAATGAGTACAATTGTTCATGCTTCTGCACTTGTAGCGTCTCATCTCAGTTGATGTATTGAGACACCCACTTGAATCCTTCGCCGTATCCCATTTTGCGGACAATACTACACATGAATATCTCAAGAGGGCGGACATTGGAATCCGTGAGATTCACCTTACCCTTGCCAGTAGTGCAACTTGAAAGCCCTAGATGGTACCGTAGCTCATCTTCTGAGGCTGCATAAGGTATGTCGATCTTGTTCCCCAGTATCAGAAAGGGGACATTAGCCAAGGCCTCGTCTGAAAGTAAGGCATCCAGCTCCTTTTTTGATTCAGCAAATCTCTCCTTGTCATAGGCATCCACCAAGTAGACAACAGCATCAACCTGTATTGGCAAAAAGATCAGCCCTTTGTTTGGATACAATATTTGGAGGGGAATGGATATGAAGCGGTGAAGGTGAGGGGTGGACGAGGGGAGGAGAACGGACACACAAGTGTTCTCCTCCAAAATCTTCTCACATTGGAAGAGTTTTACTTTGGCTTGTAGGAGGGATAATGGATCCCTTCACTGCCGTCTAACCCAACTTGTTATTAGAATAAAGGGAAACCTTCGGTCTACAATACAAGGCACAAATACACGTATATACAACAAATTTTAGAAACTATAAGCTCTGCACAGAACAAACATCGAGACATGCCCAAATCGGGGCAGAGATAATAGCAGAAAACACACAGCAGTAAGATAAACCAGCTAAAACGACTCTTATAGAAGACCTCCAAAATGGTCATGCCACAATCAACAAAAATCAATGCAGGGGAAGCATGCATCTTTGCTACTTCAGCAGCAAAGTTAACCGTGATCCAAATCTCTGCTACCTGGTCAGATGACCTGTAATTGCTCCCTTCTCCCAGAACCCACCAAAAACAAATACGGCTTTGTCAAAGATCCACAACAAATACAATCTACGTAGTTTTTTTCCCTCTTCCCACCCTAGGGACTATCATCCATGGAAACATACACTTCACAAATCATTCCCACACAGCAAGAAGATGCATGAAACATGCCACATTCACAATATGCCTCCAACATCAACTCAATCCTTCAAATCAAAGTCTATCAAAGTCATCTACAACTTACAAACCAAAGAAAGCCATAAATTTTGTAGCACATTAACGCAAAAAATCCAACACACCAGCATACAATCGCGATGATTGTCCACCATGTGAGTGTCTAAACTACAAACCCGATATTGAGTTGCATACTATCGTCAACCTAATCCATTAAACCAAAATCTATCAAAGTAAAGTCATAATCTATAAACCACAGAAAGACGAAAATTTGATAGCACATTGTAACAAAAACAACACACCATCGTCATACACAATCATGTCAACTCTCCACTACATTTAATCTACAATGTAAAATCAACAATGATAAAACCTTGGCATAGTAATCCTTCCAAACACGACGAGCAATCTGATGACCACCCAAATCAAAAGCCTTGAACTTGATCATCCCAATGCTGAGCTCCTCCGAAGTCGGGTGCTGCGTCGGTTGATGTTGTACTAATCTCTGCAAAATCACCACCACAACAAACATCACACCTCCCCATAATCAGTCAATTAATCAATCTCAAGTCATCACTCAATTCACAAATCAACAAAACATCAAATCACAATCAATCAATCAATCAATTAATCGATAAATTTTTTTGTTAAGACATCGGCTTTCAACATCACTACTCCCCCATTCCCCAATGTCTTTTGTGAGACCGTCTCACACGGTAGTTATACATATTGCTTACCAAACAAAATTTATATATAAAAAAAGGTAACTGCTTATCTCATGTGAGACCGTCTCACATTAAAAAATTTGTGATCAATCAATCAATCAAATCATCACTCAATTCACAAATCACCAAAACATTGACCCACAAAATCACAATCAATCAATCAATCAATCAAAAATTTATATTAAAAAAAAAACCGTAGCTGTCATTTCATGTAAGAGGTCTCGCAATAAGTCTAGTGTGACACCGTCTCATATAAGAATTTGTGATCAACCAACCAACCAACCAATCAATCAAATCAGCAAATCACAAAATCACTACAATCAATCAAGATAATCGTAATTCAATAAAATTATTGTGAGACCTCGTCTTTTAACATGTGAAGAAGGGTGGTTTTGCCGGCGTTGTCGAGGCCGAGGAAGAGAATTTTGGCCTCTTTTTGCCATAATCCTAGCGATGCCAGTACTCCGTAGAACCAATCTAGTAGAAACATTGTCGGAAATTTGTAATTAGGGTTTTGTAATTTGGGAAATTTTGGGGTGAAATTGAAGAATTGGGATGAAATTGGGGGAAAAATTATATTGAGGAAGAGAAAAAGTGTTATGTACTCTGTTTTAATTAAGGTAAGCGATCTACATACTTATTAATTAATTAATTAATTTAATTAAATTAGTTGTATTGAATCCAAAAAAAAAATATTATACTGTATGTCCAACTAACTTCTGTATTATGGGGTGTACGTTCCATGATAACATGATAATGAGTTGTTTTTTGCACTTCATTCTTTTAGGTAAATCATATTAAAATATATATATCGACGATTTTTTCATGTAAATGTATTATTTGATCATAAAAATTTGTGAAGGTCGATATAAGATTGTGTTTGGCAAAATTAGCTGAGAACTGAAAAGGTAGCTGAAACCTGAAAAGATAGCTGAAATAGAAAAGTTAGCTGAAATAGAAAACCTGTTAAGTTAGCTGATTATTATTATAGTGTTTGGTAAAAAAACTGAAAAGGTAATTGATATTGTGTAAAATGACGTAAAAGAACGATATAATAAAAATACTCTAATATATTAGTTAAGAGTATAATGGTAAAATAACTTAATTCAGCTACCTAAAATTTTTATAAGCTACCCGAGCAGTTGAAATTATGGTCAAATCAAATAGCTGGTCAAATAAACTTGCTGAAATGACGCGCCAAACATAGCCTAAATCAATGGTTTTGGATGATAAATTCACCATATTATATTTGTGTGCAAAAGTCCGTCAAATGCTCATTCCTAAAATAGAAAGGTAAACATTTGATTGAATCAACTATTATTTTATATACGGAGTAGTGATTAAAATTGTCGGTTTGAACAAGAGTGAAGAATACAATTGTACGAAAATAATTAAAGTAAACCAAACAAGGTCAAGAAAACGACACCGAAAATTTTGTTGTGTTATAGTTATGGCAAGTGCAATGAAGAATTTTATATAAGGTTCTCATTGTGTCAAGTTGTATTTTTGTCGAGTTTAAGAAATTTTGTTCTCCGATGAATGAACCTTTTTAATTTGTTCTTAAGTGGATCCATTATATATTATTCTTCCAATCATTCATTTTACTTTTTTCTTAGTATTCTCATAACTTGGTTCTAAAATATGCAATGGATACTTTATAAATAAAATTCTTATTGACAATCTCAAGATAAAAACGAGAAAAAGCTTCATAAATCCGATAAACTACATGAATATTTTTGTAAAAGGTTAACATAAATTCATATTTAAAAAAAAAAAAAACAAAAATTTAGAACCTGATAATATTACATCGGATGTATGATTCTCTTATAATCATTGCTCTTGCTCTTATGGAGTTGTTGTTCAAAATTATTAACGTTTCAGTTTTGATAAAAATTAAAAAATGCAAAAAATGAAGGAGCATAAAAACAAATACAAAGCAAGTCAATATACGGAAGTCATTATAATATGTTCATTTGCGCGTACATTATACTATTAAAGAGAGTTAATTATACGGAGTATTATATACTCCCTCTTATTAATCATTTTCTTTACTTTTACTTTTTCACATTTGCCGAAACGCATTTTACACCGTCAATATCTTTTATTTGTATTGATAAAAATTATAAAAAGTTGATATTAATAATGTACAGTTAAAACTCTATAAATTAATAATGTCGGGACCGGAGAAATTTATTAATTTAGAGAGTTATTAATTTATCGATAAATTAATAATTATTAATTTAAAGAGTTTTTAACCGATTCAACATAATTCATATTTTCGTATAAACTAAGTAATTATACATACCAAACAAAAAGGCAAATTAGACTATGCCTCTTAGAATTACGTTGTAGCGAACCTTGGGACTCCAAGCTTAGAACTATTAAGACTCAACGTAACTACCTTGTCCATATGCATTGGAAATCAATAATGACTTTTGAAGTAAATGTAAACAAGAGGAACCGACGGCTATTGGATGCAATAAGAAAAGTTAGAGATGAGGTCCAAATAGACTTGAACTTTAAAGGAAAAAGACAACTATTGAATCATATTTCAATAGAGTGTAATATATTTTTTTCAGTTTTTATGAATTATTAATTTATGATTTTCTTGGGACCGAAAATTATACAGGGATTTCCCTAAAAATTATTATCTTATTATTTTATCGAGTTTTTCAATTATTTACATTGGCCCAAGTCGATCGGGACCGGACAAATTTATTATTTTAGAGAGTTTATTAATTTACCGAGTATTAATTAAAGAGTTTCTACTGTAATATCAAAATCAAAAAGGTGATTTCTAACTTGGAGACTACCTTAACTAACAAACCAAATCAATTTCTTACATAAATAAAAGGAAAAAAATTGATATGAACAAGCCCACCTTTCGTCCATCTTCCAAGAATAATCCCACATTTCAATAATCCAAAAAAATTCCACCTTTTAACCACATCTTCTTAAAACAATCCCAAATAAATTAATTGATTTACTATAGTAGGTAATATTATCGACACTTCAAAAGTTAAATGTGACAACTCAACCGACAATTCTAGATAGAGGAGTAAGGCTTTTGAGAGGACGACAAGTCTCTCGTGGAACCGTCTCACATGTGAAACATACCGTAATCAACCAAAAATAGTTAATAGTTCAAAAAAAAATTGTGTAAGATGTCTCACAATAAGTTTATTAAGAGATCGTTTCACCAAAAAATTGTGATTAGAAGAGGGTTGAGCAGGCAGGACGGAGTTGGTTGAAGAAATTTTAGAAGTATCGATTGCATTACTTAATATAGTGTAATTATTTTATTTAAGGATTGTTTTAAAACGATGGTGTCAAAAGGTGAGATTTTTTTGAAATTATTGAGAGGTGAGACTATTCTTGGAAGATGACTTAAAGGTGGGAGTGTTCCCAGCAAATTTTCCTAAATAAAATTAAAATCTAGAGTGTAATATCAACCACTTATGCAAAATCACCTATATACCTCCCTATTTTTGAACCAAAAAAATGCAATTGACACGTGCCAATTTGGGAATTAAAGTGTAATGAATTTTCATATACCGATAAATGTAACTTTTTACATTAGAATAGTTGGAAGTTTTGTACAACAAAAAGAATAAAAAAAGTGGTTTTTTTTCTTTTTTAGAAAAAGGGTTATAAAAGCTGAGGCTATCAATAAATCAGAAATTTCCCATAAATACCCAATAAAATCTACTCAAATATGATTTGCAACTCGATATGGGTAGATTTAAAAAAAAAAAAGAAGGAAAACATAGAGTTATTTGAAATTCACCCGTATAAATAAGTAGCTCAAATTGTAACTCCATACTTCGAATATATATCAACAAATAATAGTTTAAAAAAAAAAACAAATTTCCGGCTAACAAAATGTCAAACATTATGACCTTAGTAGTTGTGTTTATGTTGATAGTTTATAGACCCACACAGGCATCAAAAGAGGACCCAAATGACATTGGATCATTCTTTGACCCTTTTTTAATTTCTGATCTTACAAAAGACCAGCAATTATTTCATTTGGCAGACTATGCAGTGTCTTTGTACAACGATGGTACACAAAATAAAAATGTAACACCTATAGAGCTCTCGAGAATTATTAACGGAGAAAATCGAATTTTTAATGGAAACGGCGAATTGTTAAAGTATCGTTTCACGATTTTGACAAAACGGGGTCAAGAATTTTGTACATTCGATATTTTTGTTACGTGTTTCATGATCCAAGATAAAACTGTTAGACACTTTAAACCGATGGACGGTGGGAATTGTTCATGGTCGATTGTAACTGACAAATGACTTAATGTCTTACCAAATATATAACTTGACAGTCGATGGTACATGAATGAAATAATACACAGTAGTTTGTAATCACCGTATTTTATTTAATTTGAATAGAAAAATATGTGCATGAATAGAAAAATATGTGCATGATTTAATCTAAGATATGCTATGACAATTCCAAATTATTATTTCATTTAAGAAAAATTGGTCTACAATGAGCCAAATAACTCAATGATTTTACTTTTTTTTTCTTTTTAAACTTGGAGAGTTATCAATTGAGAACATCATCCTTTTACGAATTTGAAATGTTAAAAGTATTGTTTTACATTTTGTCAAAAATGGAGTCAAGAACGAGTTATGTACATTTAATAATGTTTTTTTCACGTGCTATATGATTAATCTTTCTTCTTTCTATACTACTAAAAGAAAAACCACTATAAGGTGGTTCTCACACTGCCTTCATCCTACGCATCCTCTATACCTTACTTTTGGCCGAGGTAC
>JAUEKU010200624.1:0-17234 GCA_032274805.1 Gypsophila paniculata | reverse complement strand
CTCAAGAAATAATGTAGAATACTCAGAAAATTTACGTAGATTACTCAGATAAGTTGTGAAGAATACTTAAAATATGAGAGGGTTGAGTTTATGAGAGGGCTGAGGACTGAGTTTATGGGCCTGTTGTACAATAACAGGTTGTACCATAATATTTTTCGTAAATTTGGATGCAAAATTTGAAAGAAGGGGAGAGGAGGGAGTAGGGGCTAATAAAAAGAAGAAGTCCCACGTGAGGACAAAGTACCTAAAATCCCTCGTAAATAAATAGAGGAGACCGTTGCATAGATGAGAAGGGGGAGTTCAAAATTGAAATTCAAAAGTGAAAGCAAAGTTGAAATTCAAAAATTGAAACGTAGGGGGAAGGCAAGGCACTCCCACAAAGGTAGAGTTTGAATAGAGGAGTGGAGAAGATTGGGGGTTAGGGTTTGGGGATTTGATTGAAGAAGAAGAAGAATATGAGTCATCAGCGGAGGTCATCGGAAAACTTGAGCAAGAAGCGTCCGCCTCTCTCCAACCTCACCAATCACCCCCGTCCCGCTGTGGTCTTTTTCTTTCTCTTTCTGCAAACTTGATTTCTTTTTTGCTTCTCTATTCTTTGTTTCCCTGCATTATTGATCCCTCCATTTATTTAACAGTAATACAGACTTCTACCTTCTCTTATCTGACTAGTACTACTACTACTACTACTACTAACAAGTCTTGACTTCATGATATGTATGCTACCGTATTCCCCTGTTTAACTTTGTTACTCTACTGCATTCTGCAATGTGGCTAATTATATATGTATGTTACAAAATGCTCCTGCATTGATATTATGTTTCTTGCACCTTTGTTTCATGAGCTGCCTCACTTAATTTCCCCCTTCCCTAAAGTTGTTACACTTCTTTTAAGCGGTGTAGCTTCATGTTTGAAGGTCTCATGTACCGCTACTAAAATCACCAAGGCCAATAGGAGTGGTGGACCAAGCCTTGGCCGTACCAGCTTTCCTGTTCGCAACTTGTGCCCCCCACCCATCGCCAAACCCGCTGCTGTGATTCCCCAGAAAACAAGTGATGTTCTTGTTTCTTTCAAGGCTACTTTACCACCAAAGAGCAACGGAGAACTATCTCATCTCAGTCTTCGTCCTGCTTCATGTGACATGGATATTTCACCAACTCCTTCAAATGCTCATTCTGTTTCCACGTGTGGCTCTTTGAAGAGCCCTGAAGTTGAATATATGGATGAGTATGATGTGGCTGCACTTGGCTCCATCGAAACTAAAACATCCAACCACCTTCACATTTCTGACCACGTAGAAAATGCAGGTTAATTGTTTACTAAGTTTGCTTCTTACTTATCTTCCATCCGCGTTTCTTCAACCTCTCAAAAGCAATCTTGTATACTGTTCAACTTTGTAGGAAAATTTTGCCAGAGAGAGGTGCTTACAGCCATGGACATTGACAGAGTTGTGGACGTTGATGACAATTACGATAATCCTCAGTTTTGCTCAACAATAGCTTGTGATATCTACAAGCATTTACGTGCATCAGAGGTATTGCATTTTCCAGATCACTTTCACAACACCTACCTCCCATAATTTTCTTGCTTCTCACCTTGTTAGCTGTTACTCCGTACAATAATACCTTCCTTCATCGTGTTCTAAAGGTTATGCTATGTAATGTCATTGTGATTATATAATCAAGGGTTACTATTTCTGTCCGTGTTTGTATTCTGTAACTTTTAGCTTCTGTTATCAACCCCCTGTTATTTTGTCAGACACAAAAAAGGCCTCTAACAGACTTCATGGAGAAAATTCAGAAAGATATAAATGCCAGCATGCGTTCCATACTCATTGACTGGCTTGTTGAGGTAAGCTTAATGTCCTTTTGTGATTTTCTGATGCCGCTTTTATTTGTTTTTGCCTATGACTAATGGCCGTGTTCTTCTTGTTTTTCACATTGCAGGTTGCTGAAGAATACCGGCTTGTCCCTGACACATTATATCTGACTGTCAATTACATCGATAGATATCTCTCTGGCAATGTAATGAACAGGCAGCGCTTGCAGTTACTAGGTGTAGCATGCATGATGATTGCAGCGTAAGCCATCTCTTTTCTAGCTTCCCTTTCTGTGTTTTCTTCTGGGAAAAATATTTTGCAGGATTGAAAAATGTGATTGGTCTTTTGCAGAAAATATGAAGAGATATGTGCACCGCAGGTGGAGGAGTTCTGTTACATTACAGATAACACTTACTTCAAGGATGAGGTATGGACTCTCACATACTGTGGAAATGTGGAATTGATTTCAACTTCATGATTTCAACCTTAGAAATTAAAATGTTATTATTCATTCCAAATATAGTTAAATAAACCTGTTTGGAGAACACATGGAATTCAATTCTATTTCAAATTTCTCAATAATCTTTGGGAAATCCATGGAAGAGAGAGATTGAGAGGAAAGATAATCGAAATTGAAATTGAAATTGGGCAAGGTTGGTCTAGGTCGAGTTCACCAAAAATTTGAAGGTATATTTTTATCAGAAAGATACTTTAAATATTTGCAACCTGACAATAAAATATATATTGCGACAAAAATGTGTAAAAAAAAAATCTACAATAGGAGACCAGATAGTGTGGAATTGAAATTGAAATGGCTACTATGGGGTAGTAATTTGAGAGCTCTAATTTTATCTTAACCCAGAATTGATAACGAATTGAGGCCAATTCCAATTACAAGTTCTAAGGTCTTCAAATGCTTGAAGTGTCTCAATCTTACAATTCTAGGTTTCCAAACATGCCATCAATTCATTGATACTCCAAATTTATTAATGTTGTCTGTAAAGGTTTTGCAAATGGAATCTGCTGTTCTGAACTTCCTCAAGTTTGAAATGACTGCCCCTACAACCAAGAGTTTTTTAAGGTAGGCCACTTCTCCAGTCGCCTTATGAAAGGCAGGTAGTTTAGAAGTCTATTCACTTCTTTCTTAAGTTGAGCAGGAAACGTACTTGCACTGACTTTTGTTTCCTCTGATGGCTTGTAATCAGGCGATTTGTTCGTGCTGCTCAGGTGACGAATGAGGTGTGTTTTCAGTTATCATGCCCGCCATACATTTTATACCTCTGTTTATAGATGGATAGTAGGTGTCATGTAGACTCACATAATTTCACTAGATCACATATACAGATAATTGTCTTGTGTCTCTATGGCTGAGAGTGTTTTTTTGGTTACTAAAATATAAATGCATCCCTTTGTTTGACATGATCATTTTTCTTTTCCTGCTGCGTTTTTTCACAAATTCCATCAACAGAAGTAATTTTCTTATGTGTGTGGGTGATAGTGATGGTTGAGGTAATGCTAATGTTCGGTAATCATCCTTGAATTAACTGGTTTTTCTCATTATGGAACATAGGCTTCATCAATCCAGCTAGAGTACTTTGCAAACTACGTGGCAGAATTATCTCTTTTGGAGTACCATATGCTTCAATATGCCCCTTCGCTTATTGCTGCTTCAGCGGTCTTCTTAGCCAAATATATACTTAGCTCTTCTCATAAACCCTGGGTATGTGCATGTGGCTAGTTTCATTTGGGCATTTAGTCTGTTGTAAAAACAGTGTAATTTTATCTGGTTTTCCTGTTGATGGAACAGAACCGTACTCTGCGGCATTATACTCTTTATGAGCCTTCTGACTTAGAGGAATGTGTAAAAGCTCTTCACCAGCTTTTCTTGAACAGCCATAGCTCTAGTTTGCCAGCAATCAGAGAAAAGTACAGTCAACATAAGGTATGATTCACGGAGCTTTTGACACTGTGTTTTACGAAAATAGGAGGCAAAGGGAGAGGAGGGGGGAGGAGGGAAGGAGAGGGAGAATGGATGAGTGATTTTCACTCCAAATCTTTCCTTCGTTGGAGGGAAAATAATTTGGTTTGGAGAGGTAAATGGAGGGATTCCCTTCCAAATCCCGCAACCTCCATTTTGCTAACCAAACAAAGAATTTTTTATCCCTTCCTTTCCCTCCAAATCCTTCAATCCAAACACATCCTTACACTAGTAACACGGATTATGTTCGAGATTTTACTGGCATTGTCTATAGAAAAAGGTATAGAGTATGCGATGTGGAATTGTAAGTATTAGCAATTGTGTGCTTGGTTGGGTGGGGGGTGGAGGGGATCCCCTTCATTTGGATAGAAAATGAAGTGGAGGGGGAGGGAAATTGGATCCCCCCTCCCACTATTGTAATTTTCATCTTACCTATGCAAAGCAAGATTTGGAGGGGAGGAAATCATGCTCCCCTTTCCTCCCTTTCTCTCTCCTCCATCACCTCCCCTCCATTGGCTTTGAGAAATGAATTTTAGGTCGTATAGATTATAGTAATCCCTCATAATCTCATTGGCTTTGAAGTTAAATGTTGGTTCTTGAACATTAACTGACCTTCAACTGCATCTCCTTTTGATTAGTACAAGTTTGTGGCAAACACGGACTGCCCGTCGTCAATACCTGAGGAGTACTTCCAGAATTCAAGCTGTTGACTGTTCGATTGGCCAGTATAGAAGGCGTCACAAGCTTTGTTGTTTCAGATATCTTTTTTTCACTCTCCAGTATTAGCATTCACGGATGGATCTTCATGTCTACCCTTAGACCGAGACCATGTAGAAAAATTTATTTAAAGTTTTGCTTCCATTTCTCCACTGTAGAATATTTGCCTCACGCAATTAGCAAGGCAGTTATGTTTGATCGACCTGAGTGCATGTAAATATTTCAAAAGGTCCATATGCGTGGTTGTCGTCTTCCCTTTGAGCATTGAGCTGAAGCTATTTGAAAATTGAAACTTGGTAAAAGACATTGGATTACCAAAAAAGTAAAGGTAAACAAATGAATAATACACCAAATATAATAGGTAAACAATAAAACAAATGACAGAACAAAAGTGTATAGATTGGATGCATAAGAATAATAAGCACGTGTTAATTTTTATGACAACTAAACATTACTCCATATCTTTTCGATATTGTCATTTTTCTCTTGATTTGTTAACTTAATAAAAAAAAAAGTGAGTTTTTTTTATTTTTATTGGTAAGATTACAAAATTGATAAAATGTCCGGGAACAATACCAATACAATACAAAAGATGTTATTTAGCAAAAAGAAAAATATAAATTGTTAAATTAAAACCAAAACTTCTAATTATCCACCTCCACATCTTATGCTATCTGTTTGGGCTCCACCTTCTCACTTCATCAAAATCGTGGTAGAATTTGTGGTTTGAATATAGCGTTTTTGGGTTCCAAGAGTTTAATAAGGCTTTTACTTTGTTGAAACATTTTCATTTGTACGTTAAGGATGTGTTTAGATTGGGGATTTGGAGGGAAAGAGAGGAGAGAGATGAAAAATTTTTTGTTTGTTTAGTAAAATGGGGTTGTGGGAATTTGGAGGGGTGAGAAAAATGAATCCCTTCATTTCCCTTCTATAAGGCATTTTATTTCTCCTCCATCAAAGGAAATATTTGGAGGAAAAATTAATCTCACTCATTCCTCATCCCCTCCTTCCCCCTTCACTCCCTTTCCCTCTTATTTTGCTATCCAAACAAGACCTAAGACGAATTACCAGCTCAATCAATCGACATCTTAAACAACAACCATACAATTTAAAGTGAAAATAAAAAATGTCGAGAAAGATCAATAATAACAATGCTTGATGAATTATTTCTATGGTGTAATTTGACATCAGCATCTTGTATTCTTGTATGTACAACAACCGATTCATACTGCAGGGGAGGGATTACGTTCTGTAAAAAAAAAAAAGGCTTCATTTTATAAGGCTGAAAATCATCTCCGACATACGGAGTATTAGTTTTAAATTTTTTCTTTTTAAAAAATAGCTAGTTTCCTTTTCCATCTTTGTTTGATAGCTGGGGGTGGGGTTTGCTCGTCCTTTTAATAGGGGCACATAAGCAGGGGTAAAAAGGAAATAAAGTTCCTCAAGACCAATTATAAATACAGCAACTATCTTGCCTTGAAAAATAC
Organism: Gypsophila paniculata; assembly: GCA_032274805.1. NCBI lineage: Eukaryota > Viridiplantae > Streptophyta > Magnoliopsida > Caryophyllales > Caryophyllaceae > Gypsophila > Gypsophila paniculata. The sequence goes on along the minus strand of JAUEKU010200624.1, from coordinate 11,236 downwards.
AGGCAGTTGCTAGTTTGTTAGATCAACTTCCTGTTTCCCCTCTCCCACATCATCCTTTTGTTTATTTTTTAAGAAATACTTTTTTTTATCTTTCTATTTATTTGCTCTCAACACGCTCCCCCCTCCCCCTTAAAATATACTTGTACGAGGTACTCCGTACCTAAATAAAAACATCGCCGTGCACTTGTGTAATAATAAATAAACAAAAGGTTATAACGGAAAAGATAAGAAAAGGAAAATGGATTCGGTAGTGAACAACCATACCAATGGTCAAGTAACAAACCCAAAAATGACAGTAGATGAAGATGAAAAATTGGCCGGATTAGCTGTGAGTTTGGCGAATGCTGCTGCATTGCCAATGATATTGAAATCAGCCTTTGAGCTGAAAGTGCTTGACATTATCTGTGATGCAGGGGAGGGCGCCTACCTGTCGCCTACTGAGATTGCCCATAAGATTGGGTCCAAGAACCCAAATGCTCCTGTGTTGTTGGATCGTATGCTCCGGCTACTGACCAGCTACTCAGTGCTACAATGCAAGCTCCAGGAAGGAGAAGGGGTTGCTGTTAGGCTATATGGGCCTGCACCCCTTTGCAAATACCTTGCCAACACTGATAATCAAGGCTCTCTTGGCCCATTGCTTTCATTACATCATGACAAAGTCATGATGGAAAGTTGGTATTCCCTTTTCTTTAACCCTCTTATTCTTCCTTAAAGGGAGACAATACAAACAATTATAAGGCAAAGCTATTAGCTATGCATTCAGTTACTTGTTATTAGGGCAATAGCAATGGTAACAAATAAGAAGTTTTATACGGAGTATCATATAAGGAGCTCCTTAACCATTGAGCTACAAAATAAGGAGCTTCTTATATGAAACCGTTTCTAAAATAAGAAACCAATTTCACGTCATAAAAAGGAGAAAAAAGTGGGACCCACAACAAAAGTATGGACCTTTTATCATTTAGATGAAATAAAAAGTTCCATATACAATTGTGTGAATTTATGTGGCAATGTTAAATGGAACTACAACCATTGCTAATGCCCTTAATGAGAGTCAAGACAAAAATAAAAAGAGGACTGTACCTATGAAATTGAAACCCTTTGAAAATGAACTCTATCACATCGTAAGAGTGACAAGTTGATGGCAACAAATTATGCACTGGAACACTCCACATAAAATAGAAGATACTCGTATAAATGTATACAGTTCACACAATTTAGTCCTCACTTAGTTAAGGTATACGTCCTATTACTAGTAGATTGGAGATGGTTGTCAAGTGTTTTTGAACTCGTGTAGGTATCACTTGAATGAGTATGTGAAAGAAGGTGGAGAAGTACCATTCAAGCGAGCCCATGGGCTGATCCAATTCGACTACACAGGGACAGATGCAAGGTTTAATCATGTGTTCAACCAGGGGATGGCACACCACACAATCCTGGTGATGAAGAAGCTATTGGACAAGTACAAGGGATTTGATGAGGTGAAGGTGCTGGTTGATGTGGGGGGCAGCATCGGGGTGAATGTCAGCCTCATTGTTGAGAAGTATCCTCATATCAAGGGCATCAACTACGATCTGCCTCATGTCATTGCCGATGCTCCTTCCTATCCTGGTGTGGAGCATGTAGGTGGCGACATGTTTCAGAGCGTCCCCAATGCTGATACCATTTTCATGAAGGTTAATCTCTCTTCCACTATTCTTATTTCTTTCTCATTTAATTAATTTTTTTTTTCTGAATACACAATTTGCACTTGGCAGTGGGTTTTGCATGATTGGAGTGACGAGCATTGCCTGAAAATACTGAGCAACTGCTGTCAAGCTCTGCCCAAGGGAGGGAAGCTCATCCTGGTGGAATCACTAATTCCATTAATCCCAGAAGACAACCTGGAAAACCACATGGTCTTCAGCCTCGACTCCCACACCCTAGTGCATAACCAGGGCGGCAAGGAAAGATCCAAGCAGGACTTTGAGGCTCTGGCTTCCCAGACTGGTTTCTCTGGCCTCGAAGTCTTTTGCTGTGCCTATGACACTTGGGTCATGGAGCTTCACAAAAAGTAACTTCTTATGTTACTTCCCGGCCAACTGTAGTATATCATCATTACTGCCATGGTTGCTGGTGGCTTCTATGTATCTTATTGTGCGTGGTTGTTTTGCGTTTGTGTTTGTGTGTGCTTGAGTTTGATTGTATTTGTTATCATTTCTATTCCCGTCTGTTGCTTGTATGTGAGGTTGATGTATTCCTATCAAACTATGTCGAATGCCTACTCATCTTAAGCTCAGTTTAGCAGCAGTATAGGACTTGCTGCTGCCTGGCCTTTATTGATGCTGTATGTGCGTCGTTTTCATTGATCAATAAACACCCTTTTGCATTTCTCCATTATCAAATGTACTGATGTACTGTGACTGTTGCACAAATAGTGTATGAATACTATCATTTTAGTAACGCATTTTATAATACGTTGAACTATATTCTTTTAACGTATGATTATTTACTTTGAAAGTTTGAATGGCAATTGACAACGCACACATCACTTGCACCCTTTAAGTTGGACAGTAAATTAACCAGAAGCAGCAACCACCACTATTAAAAAAAAAAAAAACCCAAATTAGATGGGAGTATCTCACAAGAATAAAAAATAACTTAAATTGACAGCAAAACTCACATAACCCCAAACAAAAATGGAGCAGGAGAGAAACTCAGGTTTCCACCACAGTAGAGTACAGTTGATGAATATGCAATTATTATATAGATGGTGTTGCTACACAGCTCCAAGATTGTATCCACGTTTAACTCGGAAACTAAAGTAGAAGTAGATATCATTAGGCGCTTGAACGAGGGTGGGTGTATGTTAGTTAGAAAGGGCGATAGTAGAGCTGTGGAGAGCTTGGGCAAATAAGAAGTGGACACCATGGGGACTTACCCCCAAATAATTAAAGGAAAGAGGTGAGCTAGTTAGTAATCCTCACCAAAGCTGAAGTGTTCATGTCATTAAGGAATTGCAGTAAAAGTAAAGGGGGTAGATGAGATGATAACATTCCACAGATTACATGACAAAAGAGTAGGGAGGAAGGAGGAGGAAGGAGGATGGAGGCCCACGAAGAAGACGATACAATGCAATAGTTTTGTCAGTTTGAATTTGGTCCCACTGCTGCTGCTACGTGGGTGATTCTACTTGAATGAAAGCTATATTATGAAAGCATTGCTTTAATTTTGTCAGTTTGAATTTGGTCCCCTCATGATTTGTCTGTTAAATTCATGTCGACCGTGCGTGCTTTGTTTTAATATCTCCTCCCAATAACTCTATGCAAACCCAAATGTCACTCAACCACATGTGTAGGCCTCCCTCAACGTATCCCACCTCCCCTTCTGCTCCCTTTTCATTACACTTCTTTATTACTTCATTCGCTGTCTCTGTTTGATGTGATCTTTTACCTACATTTTTGTTGCTTTACTGCTTTTCTTTCACGTTTTACTTTATCCAGGGTCAGGGTACGGGGTACCGGGTACCGGGTGCCGGGTACCCCATTATTTTCAATAATGCTCTCTCTAGTACTCCTTCCCTTTATTTAATTGTAAATGGTGGGATGAATGAACGTAATCACGGAGGGGAAGGTGGTAATGTAGCTGCGGATATGCAGCGCTATTTATTCCATGAGTCAAAAATGTCAAATGTTGTAATTCTAAGCAGAAGATGAAAGCTAAAAGGGATTATTCAGGGATCTATATCCTGCATGCAAGTGCAGCAAAAGACCAGCTTTGAGAATTAATATTGTGAGGAGCTGATACCAGGACATATCATATCATGTTCTAGTAAGGGAGCGGCATTTAAGAAGACTAGAGGAGTTTATCTTTGTGGGGGCTGGCCTGCCAATAACATAAAGCATTAGAATCAAAGCCCAATACATTATACATGGAAGACAACCCAAAAAAAGGTGTTTTACCGGACAAATGAGACGGACAACCCACAAGTAAATGAGATTCCATGCTAATACCAATGGTTGATTGGAGGGGTAGCCCACTAACTTATAAACATTTCCCCTCACTATAAATCCGCCGATGTGAGAGTTTGTTACCCCTGCGCACACATGAAAAGACCTCAACAATTATTGATTACAAACTTCGGGCACAATGCCATCATTCTATCATGGTTTCCAATAGACAGATAAAGAAGTGTTGGATCAATTTGACATTAGGGACATAAAACGATGAGCATACAAAGAAGTAATAACAATGTAAAATAATAAATAGTATACAATAGGATAAATCGACTTCCTCAAGCGCGTTCATGGAGCGCTGCCCTTAAGACTATTTCGCCCCCATACCGAGTGCACCGGGATGGATTGAACGTCTCAGGAATACTTAGAAGTCAAAACTAGAGTCGTACGCTCTAGTACAACGCTGGATACATTACCGTATCAAAGATTATTTTATTTGGTGGATTTTCATATGTTAATTATATTTTGTCAACATATTATTCTCATATATACAGAAATGTATGTGTGTCTTCGAAAGGACGCGTCTTTTGAAAATTACCTCCCCTACTTTATCCTATATGAGATCAATATACCTCTTATAGTGTGTTAGAAACTCTCCATCAAGAAGACCATATATCCACTCCGTCTCGTGCAATGACCTCCAAATTCCCATTTTTGGTATCCGTCCTCCCATTTTTGGTATCCGTCCTAATTTTGCAAACCTCACAACTTGTCAAAACTATTCTTAGGCTAATACATTACGAATTATGTATTTTTGATATAGTTATAGGCTAATGATGAGCGTATTATAAGGTTCAATAAGACCGTCTCATATGAGAATTTTGAGTGGCGGATGAGAATCTCAATTATTTCACAATGTCACTCGAGATGATAATGTTGAATTTGAAGGTATATTACAAGCTCGAGACATACTTTTTAAGGCTCAAAGTTAGAATCGATTAAAACATGTCACATAGCTTCATAGGGTGATCATGGTCAGTCTATGACTACACTTTGGTGTAAACGAGTAACAACTAAAGATGAGCACCAAATGAGCTCCGTGAAGTCTATGACCCTTGTGTACTCCTATAGCATGATGGAGAGCAACTATATACAGAGTATCAAGTCAATGTGAGTTGCGCAAAATGTTAATGAGGCACAGCTACCCGCAGCTAGCAAGAGGATGCAGAAAGGCGCATGCAAAGTGGAAGCGAATTGAAAGCTAAATTTGGCTAAGGTGAATACTCAATGTTGTATACATACAAATAAAATACATACATGAAAGTATTGCATAGCAAGAGGAGAAGGAAAAGGGAAGAAGACTAGTCGTCCTGGTCGTCAGTGATAAATTTACCAGTGCCAGGATTAATAGCAGCAATGAAAAAGAAGAGGACGTTTAAGAGGACCAAGGGCTCAATCTCATTGATAGGAACGCCAGTCTCAATGTTGAGCTGGGCAAGCGCACCTTTACCTGTGATGATTTCCCCAATCAAGGAGAAAGCGAAGCCCAACTGGGCGAGTCTGCCTACAAAGAGCTCGTTGGACTTGGTGAATCCAAAGAGAGGACCTCCTTCCTTGAGACCCAGAGCAGACTTAAGACCTTTGCCTGGAGGGATGACCGCCTTTTCAAGTCCTGTGGAGTCGTCCACGAAGCGTCCCCTGTCTCCCAGGGCCCCTATAGCTCCCAGCAGGGTGAACAGGATGAAGAACAGCAGCAGCGGCTCCGCCTCGTAGATGGGTATACCTGTCTCCAGGTTCAGTTGTGCCAGAATTCCTTTCCCTGTCAGTGCTTCGCCCAGCAATGACGCCTGCATTTTCACGCATTTACTCACTCATTCATTCCTTCATTCATTCAGAGGCATTATTGCTATGGAAAAGAAAAAAGAGAAGAAGAAAGAAACATACAGCAAAGCCAATCATGGCGACACGGCCCACAAAGAGCTCATTCTCCTTGGTGAATCCAATCCCTCCAGAGGTGCCAAACAGTCCGTCCTCGACTTTGAGCTTGGGCTTTTCCACCTATACCATTCCAGGATGAGCAAAGCACAACCCCCAAAGGAAAAAACAAGAGGAAAGGAAAGACGATGCAATGCAATGCAATGGAATGAAGTTTGTAAGTTACCTTCTTGGGAGAGGCTTTGGGTTTGGACTTGAAGAGGGCAACAGTGGCCTTCCTGAGGAGCGGAGAAGAAGAGGAAGAAGAAGAAAAATGAGGCAGAAGAGTGAAGTCAGAGTGCCTGGGCTTAATCTTCTGAATTTGGAGACTAAGCAAAGAATCTCTCTTCATATCCACTGCGTATGCACCTACTCCAGACGTCACTACCATGGTTTGTGCTGCCATTTTGGTTTGCTTTGCTTCTACTCCCTTCACTACTCACTATTGCTCTCTCTACTCTCTCTGCTTTACTCTCTCTCTCTCTCTCTCTCTCTCTGCCTGTGTCTGTGTCTGTGGATGAATGTTGTTGTATTAAGGATAGGATCCCTGCCTTAGGAGATGTGGATAGCATTGCATGGCCTTTTTTTTTGGTTCACAGCCTCACCACGTCCTTCGCTTTTCTTTTTTCCTTTTTACTTTCCACCATTACCTTTCAATAATTATATCCATCTCTTATATTATTAAGACCCAAGAACAGCTTATTTCATCGTCGCCTCTGGTCGTTTAGCTGCTTATAAAATAATTTCTCCATGTTGCATAATTAATATGGAGTACTCCGTAAGTTGTTTGTTTAACACAATTCACATGTACGAAAGTTTTTAAGAACTTTTTCCATACGGGAGGAAAACGCTTACCTACACCCCTAGATGAATGGAAACGCCTACATGGATTAATAATCAAACAATGAACTTTTTAAAAACAGGTGAAATACTACCTAGTAAATCATGATCATTTGGTAAACTTAATATTCAAGATTCGAAAAGAGTCACCAACCTATAAGAACACTGTTTGACTTTCAACGACATTATAATAGTTTTATTAATACCTCTTTTAACAAATTAAATTTATACTACGTATTTTTCAAATGATACATTGTGCAATAATATTCCTATTTCTGAATTAAACAGGTTTAATGGGATCAAGAGACCGACATTATAATCACATTGGACGAAAAAAACAAGAAATTTGCCAAAAAAAAATTGCATAGCTTGATGTGCACCGTACATTCATGCAAAGGACGTCCTTAGGCGTTTGATTAGCATCTCATTATATCTTGAGCTTAAGCGCACCTGAGGCTCACTTCTAATCAGTTTTTGAAAGAACAAGTTTCAAAATAGTCGTACTAATATTTACAATAGTGGTAAAAATGTTACGAGTAGCATTTATATTTCATACTCCGCCCAAGACCAACTTATTTGTCAAGACAATTTGGCGTGATACGTTCTCTCAAGTGCAGAACGCAATGCTAGGATATCAGTGTCGTTGAGCACCAATGTAATAGATGCTTTCTTTGGACAAAACATCTGTAAGCATTTGCAAAATGTGAGTCTTCGATGAGACTGTTGAGCAGGTGCAACAAACAATGTGACCAACTATTTGCTAGTACTAGCTAACAAAGACGTGAGTGATGCATCTCACTCACGAGTCACGAGTCACGGAGACCTCCTTGGAGCTTTTGTGACATAACCCAACCACTTAACCCTATTTCCCTGGGCGACAGAGTTCTACTCTATGTGGACTGCTTTGGCTGCTGGGGTTCTCCTGATCGGGAGATCCAAAGGCAAGGCAGAATCTTTAGACACAGACAACATAGCTCCTGGGCAGCGGCTACAAACACAATGAGCGGAGAGAGAAGTCAGGATCATTAAGAGATGCGGAGTATTTGAATACAAAAGCTGAAGAAATGAGTTACCAACATCTAACGTACATAATGAAAGTGGCTGGCCTTGAGGCTGAACGCTAAACACTCAAATCACCACCTCAAATGTCTTCCTGCAGCAAAAATCATAGGTCATGCATTGCTGCTTCGTCCTTTGCTGAATATCTCATAGACAGCCAGGTCCGATGATCTTGACCAACTTGGTGCTTTAGACTCCAAAGATCTCTAAATGAATCGTAGGGTTCCCATGAATGTACTTTTTTTTGTTGCATATCTCTTAAGGAAATCAATGCTAAGTATGACTTCTTCAAATTGGAGTGACTTGCTAACTTACCTGACAGCCCTCAGGTTCCAGCTGGTTGTAATCAGACTTCTGAACAGCCATTTGGCCCAATACGGACAAGAAATTAAGAGCTGAAGCTCAACTCGCTCACCAGACTACTGTGAGTTGCTCACCAGACTACTTGACTTCAATAGAAAATAGGCAAGAGTGGAAAAGGAAAAGGCTAAACGAGAATTGATTTTAGTGCAAACTCAGAGTCGGTTGGATAAACTCGGAAGTTCAGCCGATTGAAGCCCAAAAGTGAAATGGAGCAACTGGAAACTAGGAAAGGCATTTGTGTGGGGCAATCGGAAAGGAATAGTTCTGTAAGACAGTGGCCGATAATCTTGAGGAAGAAGGAAAGTTGAAGTTGTCCCTGCGTGGTGAAATGGCTACAGTAAAAGCTGTATCAGAAGAAAAGATTTGGAACGTGAGCTGAAAAAATGAAGATGAATTGGGGGTGTGGAGAGATACAGCTGATGCTTGCTGATGTTACAAGTTCAGCTGGGGGTTGCTCACGTGAAGCTTGAGGAGCCATAAAAGGAGCTACAAGAGGCAACTGAAGAAAAGAAATATCTGCATTCGGAGCCAGAGACAATAGCAAGACATCCATTCCACATCTGCTCGCAGCCTCATGTAGAATACTTGACTCAGCTAGTGAGCAAGACGCACAGTTTGGTAACTTTCCACCAGGTTCAGGAACTAGAAAGGCGGTCCAATGAAAAAGGACTATAAAATCAATCAATGTGGTCGGAATAGCTGTGGCAGCAAAACTTTGCATCCAGGTCAAAGGACTGGAGAGAGAGAAAGAAAGAGCTGCAAGTCTGCAACAAAAGAAACAGACTGAAGCCTGGCAAAGGGCATACTCTAATGTAATCGTACAGAGTAATGAGGATAAGACATGGATGTCGGGTGTTTTAGTTAGCTACAGACTACAACGATGGACAAACTTTGAGTATTGCAAAGGTCTAGCAAAACAGGCAGGACCTGCGCTATGCTTGATAAAGTAATGAACTGTTCTATTGTTCACAGTGAACGAGTGGTTTATTCTGAAACTTTACATTGTGTCAACATATTACATGCCAAATTGGTTGGATTACTAAGTACAGAATTGAAGTGCATCAGTGAAGATGGGGGGATGGGGGAGTGAAATCCCTGTGGTAAGCACGGAAGAGGTCAAATGCAAGACCGATATTGAGGGCATTCATGGTAATCATGCCAAAGCAAGCAAGGGGGAATTGGATGCCAGGGTCGAATTTGGAGGAGTCTCTAAAAAGTTTGAGGAGAATGAGGGAATGGGGAAGGAGACGAGCGAAAAGGAAGGTGAAGCAATTAAGAAGCCACTCAAGGAGGAGGAAGGCAGAGGAGGGATAGCGAAGAGCAGCCAGGCGTCGTACTTTGCGGAGGTGCAGAAAGACGGAATGCAACTGAGGCAAGAGAAGAAGAGAAATGAGGGAAGAGAAGAGAAGAGAAAAAGAAAAGACGAAGGAGAAAGTACCTCACAGAAGAGGGTAAGGATGAGATAGTTGATGGAGACGCGAAGACGGAGGGAAAGAGAGAAGCAGAGGAGAAGGATGAAATGATGGGCGAGGATGGAAGGGAAGCAGCCAGAGTAGAGGCGATGGGAGAGCATATCAAACTGGTCATAAGCGAAGTAGCCGCAGGAGAGGCAGAGGGCAAGGTAGGCACAGGGCCAGGTGGTAAGGACAAGCTCATCGTGATCGAAAAGCCAAGGCCAGTGCCAATGCCACTGGTTGATGAGAATGAAGAGGACGAGAGAAGAGGAGAGGGAGGAGTGGAGGAGGGAGACGCAGGTGTTGACCAACACAGCATCAGCCAGGATACGGCGGCGGAGCAGGATGTTGGCGCTTTGGAATAAGAAGAAGGCGGCCACCACTGGGTACAATGCTGCTATCTCATACACCACCCACGCCCCCCATATCAGCAGCGTCCCCTTATACACCCACCCTACTACTTCTCCCTCTCCCTCCTTCTTCTCCCTTCTTTTCCTTCCCTCTTCTCTTCCCATCTCTTTCTTACCCCCCTTTTCCCCTCTCCCCACTTTCTCTCTTTACTACCCACCCCCATCCCTTTATCTCCAGCCTATATTATATTATCCACATCATTTCTACATTTTACTATTTAAGGGATCTTCAAATACAAATATATTTACGAAATTTTCTATTATGTTTACTACATAACAATACTTATCATCGATAATATGATCATGACAATGATTACGAATATACATACTCACAATTATCGTTAAATGATGTACACAAATCATATAAATGATTACGCAATATTTGATTTCCCAGTAACTTATAAAACTAGTGAATTAAAAATAAACACTTTTTGAAATGTCGGTCACATTACTTGCTATAAATGACATTATTTTGGGAAGATGAACTAAAGTTGAGATCGTTCCCATTCATTTTTCCTTCCATTTTTGGTATGCTATAATGTTGGAACATTTGGTACCGGCTCATAGAACGATGAACATACAATGAAGTAACAACAATGTAAAACAACAAATATACAATACGTAAATCGACTTCCTCAAGCACGTTCTAAAAACGCCGCCCTTAAGACTATTTCACTCCCATACCGAGTGCACCTGGTGGATCGAACGTCTCAGGGATATTAAGAAATCAAATCTAGAGTCATACGCACTAGTATAACGCTAGATACATTACCGTATCAAATATTATAATTTTGGTGGATTTCATATGTAACCATTTTTTACATCAACATAATAATCTCATTATATATGAAATTATGTATCACTTTATGAAATGATACAACTCTTGGGATTAACCTTCCAAACTTATCTATTATGAGACCAATAAACACTTATTGTTAGAAAATCTCCAACATATAATACAATAACTCAAAATTTTTCACAATCCACCTAGTTGTCTGAAAATAGAAAATATTTAGGTCATTTTATTTTCATTTTTCCAAATACATTAAAAATTGTGTTAAAAAGTACTCCCTCCTTCCGACTGTTTTCTTCCCATTTCACTTTTAGTGGTCAACTTTACAAAAGTTTAATCATCAATAAGTCAAAATCTATAAATAATTGAAATGTTACGTTTACATATTTATATTGATCGCTTAAAAGT
>JAUEKU010200515.1:0-17244 GCA_032274805.1 Gypsophila paniculata | reverse complement strand
TACTTTATTCTCATATTATATTTGTAGACTTGGTAGCATTTGTAATATCTTCCAAAGTTTATGGAGTTAATTAATGTAGGAAATATTAAGCGGAAGTTATCGAATCGTTGTGTTTGTTAATAAGTCGATAATGTATATTTGTCGTGCTTTTGGGATTACTAGAGACCGGATATAGGTTCATAACCAAAGTGATTTAATGAGATTCCGTGAGTGTGATCGGTCACGTGCACAAAAAAATTTAGAAGAATTGATTTAATTTTTGTTTAAAATTACGGATAATCAGAGATCGAAAAATCAGGAATGTACATATAGAGAGCACATGGAATCAAAATACTTTCACAAGAGAAAATCACCTTAGAAAAAATAATTAAACTGATTGTGTATTCATTTACGGTTGAAAATAAAACGATGAAATTGTTATAAAAGCACTGAGTTACACGAAAAATCATATTTCCAAAAGGAGGGTTATAATCGATTATTATACGCCTTTCTTATACAAAGTAATAATCCTACGTACGATAACATATTATTATTATCCACAATAATCTCATCTTAATCACTCAATTAAGACACACGAAGACAACCCCTTAATCTAAAAGCCCATCATTAAATATTAATCATACCTCAAATACTAATAATAATAGAATGTGAACATAATTATGCATTTATTTATGCCCTTAATTAAAAACATGAACCTTAATATGTTAAAAGTCATGAACTTTCCTTGACATCCCAAAATTCCCCAATAATTAATAATTTATTCCCTCTTCATTCTCAAAATTACCCATAATTTTTCCCCCTTTTTAAAAACAACCCACATAAAATTCCCCAAAATTTTGTGAAAAAATCCCCAATTTTTGTGTGATTATTACCCTAATTATAAGGTGGGATCAATTTTTTTTGAGGTATTAAATTGTGGGTAGGTTGAAAGATGGAGACTTTATACCAAAAACTTAGAGATTTAGATGCATACCCTAAAATTAATGAAGATTTTTATAAGAGAACATTTTCTGGTGGTGTTATCACCCTTGTTGCTGCATTAATTATGTCATTGCTCTTCTTTTCTGAGCTAAGTATGTCTCCTTTTTATTTGTTTGATGTTGTTTTAATGATGTTTATTTGGAATAAGTTGTTTGCTTTTTGTGGAAAGGGTAAGTCTTGTGAAAGACCGTCTTTCGGTTTTGTATTATAAAGGAATGGAATGGTCTTTTGTAGTAATTTATTGTGAAAGACCGTCTTTTGAGAATTTGTGTATTGGGAATTCATGGTTGTTTGATCTCTTGTGTGTGGTTTGTTTAATGTTGTTGTAATGCTATTTTTTGTTTAGAGTTGCTTGCTTTTTTTCGGAATGGGTAAGCCTTGTGATAGACCGTCTTTCAAATTATAAAACCGATAATAAATGAAAGGATATTATGGTTGTTTGATCTCTTGCGTGGTTGGTTTGATGTTGTGAGATGGTAGAAATTTGGCTTTTGTAATTGAATCAGGACAATTTCCGAGTTTTGATGTGAAATTGGGAATTTTATTTAGTCGAATTTATGATGAATTGTAGTACTCGTAGAGTCTTAGATGTTAGCTAGCTTAGCTGGTAAAGTCGTTCAGGGGTGGTACTCATGACTTGAGTTTGAAACTGGTCATCATCAAATTTGCCTTTGTAAAACTTGCTAAGCCTCGAAAATTGAAATTTTGTTGCCCATCAAAGCTAGGTTGATGAGTTTTGGTCTATTTATGGCTTAGAGCAGACAAACCATGAGTGATACAGTGAAATGCCTCTTTGTTTCCAGTTTATCGGTCTGATAAATCGCCAAATTGCTTGGTTGGAATGTGGCCAGTTGGTTTGTGGATAATTCTCTCTTGTTAACCATGTTGTGCCAGTGATGGCCTAACAAGTATCGATTTATTTTTGACCGATAACATTCCGTAGTCATTCGTGCTATAGCCTTTGTTCTGGCAGTCGCAATATTTGTTTAATGCGTTGTTTTCTTTCTTTTTTCTCTTTCTATACCACTTACTTTGTGTGTAACTCGTTGTAATGTTTGCAGGATCATATCTCAACGTTGTAACAGAGACCACACTTGTTGTGGACACTTCTCGAGGAGGGACTCTGCGCATCAATGTAAGTAATTGTTGTTTTACTGCATATCCAATTTGAGTACATGTGTGTAAGTTTTCGTGTTGGCACGTAGTTCAAAATTTGATGTTTGCTCCTTATAGAATGTTGGTTCACTCGATTAACTTTAGCAAAGCTCATTTTGTCCGCTGTAGCCTAAACTTTTATATATTTATCTTAGGGTATCACTGGATTTTGCTTTCATTTTATTGTCTTGTTTCTCTTCTGTTATTGCTCACTGTTTTATGTATTTTTTTAACTTCTTCTCCATAACTTGCTATGTATTGATACTTTCTATTTGTTTGCTCAATTGCAGTTCGATATTACTTTTCCTTCAGTTCCTTGTACAATCCTCACTATTGACGCTGAAGATATCAGTGGAGAGAAGCACTTTGACATAGTACGTGACGTCGTGACTTCCCAAGAGCTATTTTTCAAACATTCTGCATCATTGCGTTCTTCTGAACATATATTCTGTTTTGCTTACTTGTAGAGGCATGACATTCTGAAAAAGAGAATTGATGTCCACGGGAAGGAAATCGAATCAAGGCAGGACAGCATTGGAGCTCAAAAGGTTAGACATTGTTCACTTAGTCCCCTCCCCATCCAACTGATAATGATAATATGGCTCCCACTCTACAGCTTCAGTAATACGAGTATTGATTTAATGTCCTTTTAGATTGAGAGGCCTCTGCAGAAGCATGGTGGCAGGCTTGAGCATAACGAGACATATTGCGGTTCATGTTATGGAGCAGATACGGTAGTTTTCCTCTCTAGCATCTCCGACTCTTTTTTTGGTACTACAAATTCTATGGTGAGATTGTCAAATATAGTGCGACGCCCTCTGCACCAAGCAAAAAAGAACCTCGGAGTCTAAATTAACTATGCCGTTCTTGGAAAATAACTATAACTGTTATAATCAAAATACGTTTATAGATGGAAAACGTGTTACTTTAACGTGGCATATCGTACGAGTGAGTCTCACCATCTGCTACTGTTTTTGAATTCAGCAATATTTGGGCGTTCTGATACCTATGTAAAAACACGTTTTGCATGCAAGCTTTTTCATAAAGCCGAACTGTAACTAAAATTTCGCATAGTCTTCCTTTCATTCTAAAGCGAGCAGGCTTCGCTTGGCAGGGTGATGAACATTGTTGCAACTCATGTGAAGAAGTTCGTGAAGCATACAGCAAGAAAGGCTGGGCAATATATAATTTGGATATGATTGATCAGGTGAGTTCCTGTGTTTCAGTCTAAATGTCCTAATGTTGCACATAATCCCACTTTATCCCCAACTACTGATTAATCAATTGATATTGGCTCTTGTAATTCATGAATCTTCTCTTGACAAGTCCAAATTCTTTTACACGTGCTTATTATGAAGCTATGTCAACAAGGTTATGTTTGAACTGGGTGGGGGGAACTGTCGTAAAGGTTCTCATTTGATGTTCCGCATGGATCGTATAAATTTCTTTCAATTTTTGTAATTTTATATGAAAGCTAAAAAGAAATTGATTATTGTTCGTATCTGATCATTGCTATCGTTTGCGCAGTGTGTAAGGGAAGGTTTCTTCCAAAAGATCGAGGAGGAAAAAGGTGAAGGTTGCAATGTTAACGGATTTGTGGAAGTAAACAAAGTGGCTGGAACTTTCCATTTTGTTCCCGGGAAGACCTTTCATCTGTCTGACTTTCATGAAAACGATCTAGTTTCCATTCAAAAGGACAATTACAATGTAAGCTCCGCAATTGTCTAGACTCTGGTTTTGGCTTCTCGTAATTTCGTGCACAAAAGCCTCCCCATTTTTAGTTCTGACACGGTTCAGTTCTTCGTGGATATGTCAGATAAGTCATAAGATCAACAAGTTAGCTTTTGGAGAGTATTTCCCCGGTGTTAAAAATCCTCTCGATGGGTAAGTTTTCCTCATGAATCTGCTTGTAATTTAAGGAAGGTGTGATTTTTAGTTCAGCGTGTGCATGAGTCCAATACAAGACAGAATTTAATGGATTTACAAATGAAAAATAATCAACTTTATAATGTATCTCGCAAATATTCATTTCAGTTCAGCTCATTTCTAACTATGCTGTTGTCGATGTTTCAGGGTACAATGGCAGCAACACACAACTAGTGGAATGTACCAGTACTTTGTTAAGGTTTGGTTATCAATTGAGCCGCTGTGCTTTTTGCTTGACGTTCTATATTTATTTTTCCTTAAAGATCCTTTTAGATGAGGATCCTCATCACGTTTGGTCATCTATTTCAGGTCGTCCCAACTGTATATACTGATATCAAAGGACGTTCTATCCAATCGAATCAGGTACTTACCTGACCTGTAGAGAAGTCCACTGAACCTCTTACGTTTAATGTTCTTTTCATCTCATGCGGATGTGTTTTTGTTTAGTTCTCTGTGACGGAGCACTTGAGAGATTTGGATTCGGGACATTATCAGACTATTCCTGGGGTTTTCTTCTTTTATGATCTTTCTCCCGTAAAGGTTGGTTCCTGGACATTACTGGCCTCTTTTTTCCGTTCTGTCGTAGTTTGTATTTCATTATAGTCCTTTCTTATTGTTCATACCAACTCTCTTCCCGGCTTTTTAAAAGCCTGTATGATAACTAGGATAATTGTGAAATTTTTAATATGTTGATGGAATATTATGTCATGGCTACATATAATTGAGAGTGCTAATTTTCGACTACGATTGTTTAGGTAACTTTCAGGGAGAAGGGTATGTCTTTCCTACACTTCATGACTAACGTCTGCGCAATAGTTGGAGGTAAACTACAATTCAAAATCATTTTATCTTCCCGCGGATGTGACCGCCTGCTTCTTCTGGAGATCTATATGTGCCCTCATGATCTTCGTGTTTCCTTTTTCTGCTGTATGTCATTAAGAGTACGAACTATCTGTCGCCACCACGCTATATGGCATCATAATGACTACGCCTTCCTGAAATATACGGAAAAGATAATTTTAAACATAAAAAGGAATGTGAAAAGCTAAAAGGTGCTTTCTTATATCATCAACTGCTAAAAAAATACGGGAAAGGCTATTCCAAATATGGACTGTGAAACCATCCCCGTCTTATCTGCTTTTTTTTTGCTTCTTTACTATTACAAAACAGATTGGAACCGTCCTAGAAACTCCCTACATGGCTGCATCCCATACGTAGATTTGAGAGTTTTTCTTTCCATGGAATGTTGTCGTTGATGCCATAGAATACTAGCTTCAATCAATGCGGATATTGACATTATGCCCATACTACTGAATCTTGGTCTCAGATCTAGTAAATCGGTCATCACGACTTATCTCTGTCAATAAACATGGTTCTGGTAACCTTTGGATCTTGATAACTTGGTCACATTACGGTATAGACTATAGATATATCAATTCAGCCATCAAACCTCAAACCATAGAGCAGTTTCGTAGACCACGCTCTATGGCCAGGGTCACAACTTCATTGGAGTCATGCCACCATGAGTGGCCTAAAATTCGTTGCTACGAACCACTCAGAATTAACATAGTTAGTTTAAGCATGTAATTTGCGGAACTTGTTAAGATGCTATGTTGGTATTTAAAATGTGCATTGAAATACAGAGTTAATGTGTTAAGGTGCCAATGTCGATATTCAGAATGCAGAGAAATACTTCTATTCTTTCCCTTGGACGAAACTCTTGTTTTTAAAGGCTCAGTTATGTGCTGTGTCTGACTGGAACATGGACTGATGTAGCAACCTTACGCCTTTGTTCAGGTACTTTCACCGTTGCGGGTATAGCGGATTCCTTCCTTTTTCATGGTAAAAAGGTTGTGAAAAAGAGGCTACTCAAGAAGCTTGGTTGATTATGGTGAAATGCGGTGTATTTGGCCGGCCTTTGCATGTTTCATCGAAATTGAAGGAGCTCGACATCAATAGAGACCAAAACAAACGAAGCAGCCTTCATAATGACCAATTAGTCAAGATTTTGGACCTTTTTGTCAATTGTTGTTGTCTCAAGGTTTTGACATTCATTCAAATGTTAACTTATGTAGCTGCTGATCATGTAAATACATTTGAGAACTAATTTTACCACAGGAAAATTCATTCGTATACGAGTATGAGCTATGTGTTCCTTTCACAAGGTCAACTTACACAGTACTCTTAGATATAAAAATCGATAAATCTTTCGAATTTTATTTCTAGGGAAACTAAAGTGGGTTGGTTTCAAAGTAGTGTACCGACATGTGAGAAATGACGTACATCAAGATACGACATGCTTACTAATATTGAATAATTGAACTATGATATGTTTGCTACAATCTCAAAAATCCGCAAGTTCATGCTAAGCTCATACTTCTACGGTTCTACTTCTCAGAAAAATGAGATGAAAAGCGTCACAGTACAAAGAAGTATCTAAAGGGGAAGAGGCTATAAATCTACAGCAATATCAGAAAGCTTTGACATCGTAGCCTTGAATTCGACATGCTGCATCTCTTCTCTGGTTAACCATGACGACAAACAACGAATTATTTTGTCCTTGTCAACAATATCAGCATTACAAGTCATTGTTCCTGCAAACCTGGTAATATGCTGCAGGTTCAGATCAGAAGGGTCTTTAATAAACTGTTCGACAGTGGTCCTAATAGCATCGCGCCAAATAGGACGGGCTAGATTAAGGAAGTCGTGGATAGCCAAGACCGGGATGCTAACACTTCCGAGAGGGGACTCTGCGTGTCCACCCCTTGCATGGTAGTCTGATCCTCCGAGCTTTAAGAGCCCATATTTATCAGCAAGGTCACTGTATACTGCAAGAAAAGGCGATCAAACATGAATAAATCCGACTCAACACTAAATAAATCTTTTAGTTGCAAGTTGTTTCACTAATGCAAAAAGGTAAACAAACTGAAGCAGTTCTTAAGTACACAGAAAGGTTAAATGTTAAATCTAGGAAAAAATCGTTATGAAGATGGAATACCTGCGAGTTTCCCATCACTTCGGTAAGCTTCGATTCCATGGAGACCTGCAGCGCTTAATCTGCTAACCACTGGTATAGGACTCTTCAATGCCCATGGATGGGCCAAGACGGAAACTCCCCCAGTTTTGCGTATGAATTGGACAGCTTCTTCTGCACAAGGCTCACTTCCTCTGTACCCACAACAAGGAGATCTCAATTTCGTCCTTTGAAAATAACCTCAAACTGATAAGGTAGAGCAAAATAATGAAATTTGATACGGAGTATATTACTTAGAATAGGCAGGGCCTCCATCGTAAAGATATCGAACAAATGCCTGCTTAAGATCTTCAACATGACCAGCTTCTACCAATGCACGCGCTACATGGAGTCTCCCAGGAGCGACTCCACTGCCTGCAATTCTAGTGACGTGTTCCCATTTTACAGGCATCTTGAGTTTATTCAATTTTGAGAGCATGCTCTTTGCACGAATGTAACGCCCATCTCTTATGTTGGACAGGAACTTATCAAACTCATCATATTTAGACGGTCCACAACCGCTATAATATGCAAGGATGTGAACGGGTTCTTCTGAATCATCCCTGTTACATCAATACAATGTTCCCATCACTAAAACATGACATAAGCTATCTTCTGATATATCCCATCACTAAACTATGAAACTTAACGTACTAGATTTGTAATGAAAAATGTCTCGTAAGAGCACACGTTTCCTGATATTTGCTTATACAAAGTATATATTATGAGATATTGAAAAGAGAAGTCATTATTGAGAACGATATACAGTATCAAGAATACAGAGGGAGTATTAAACTTATACGGAATGCAAGAAATTAAAGCTCTTGCCTTGCAGAGAAGAGAGTACTGATCTCGACTCCAGGAATAATCTTGATACCAAACTTACGAGCTGCTGTCATGGCCTCAGGGATGCCAGACATTGTATCGTGATCAGTGAGAGCAAGAACTTTCACCTGTTCTGAAGACACCAGGTAAGCACACATCACACATCTTATCCATGATCTCTACAACAAAGTAAAACCCCACAGGATAACTTTGATAAATACAGGGTCTACAGCACATGTGAACCAAAGAAGGGACCAGGACAATGAAAGACGGACTTTGAATGAAAACTTAACAAATTTCATAGGCGAAAAAGTTTTCAGCGTAGACGTCGTTAGCTACAGTTTACAAGTAAGATACTGCCTTATCAACAGTGCCTGTGTTTAAAAGAAGTTTCAGAAGAGCACACTTGGAAATATGCACGATGTCGAAAACATCAAATGTATGGCCTTAAAGAACTGAAGATCAAGTTCAATATACTCCCTTGCTTACACGAGTGGCTAAGCTATTCAGTGTAGAACACCTACGTGCATGTATGTAATGCAAGACAAGGCCCTAGTGATAAAGGAAGACCGTGACTATAATTGCCAAGCAGCATATTAGTGTAGATACTGTAGAACTTCTAACAATAGCCATGTTTCCCTTTTGTTTTTTCATGCTTACTTCTCCCTAGCCCCTTCTTCCAAGAGATAAAGGTTTTGCGCCCACCCAAATAACGCCATGAACGTGTATAATAACCTCCCCTACATCGTTGTCCCTCCGAAGACATGTACAGTAATTGGAAAAATACTAAGAATATTAGAATGGCCCTTAAAGAGAACGAAACAAACAAACACAAAACAGAGGTAGAATAAGTAATCCTCCTGAAAATTGTCTCTTCTATGAAGGTACCCTTAAGAAATTGTACGAGGCTAAGTCATAAATTATACTCCGTACTCTGTTTGATAAAGTTGCCTTCTTTCCTTCTGAGCAGAAAGCTAAATATTCCTGGATAGCAACAATAGGCGCTTTGACTGCCTTCCCTTAATACCATGTACTCCCTTCGGCTCAACAAGTTATTTACATTTGTTCCGAATCCCCCTCAAAAGAGAAACGCCAACGTAAAGAACCTATTGAGTCAAAAGTCCGAGGGGGTATAAAAGTTCTAAACCGGTAGCTCTTAGGCTCTTAGCTCTCCACTTTAGAAGAACAAATTCCCTCACTGTTTTCTTTTACCACCCAACTAATTATTCGACGAGGCGAAAACCATTCCACTAACAATCACAAATTCCCACATAACAAGCCATAAAATGAGTTTGCAAAACAAAGGTGTCAACAAATTACAAAGCTCCTACGTTTCTATTGAACACATCACACAAAATTGCAGCACATTTCAATGAACTTCTAACTTAGACAAGAAAACAATGACCCCGTTCTTCACGACTTATTGAAGCTGAACTAAACTGAACTTATTTGAACGGAACTGAAATTAAGTCCAAAAGTATTTGCCCTAACTAACAAACAAACTTATATCACCAAATCATCAATCAAATAAGACCGTTATATACCATACCACGGCCCTCCTAACAAGGCAATCAAAAACACATCAACGGTCTCACAAGAAACTAACTCGACATCAATTAAAAACAAACTCACCCCGTTGTGGTGAGCTTTCTCAACAAGAGCAGAAGGAGACAAAAACCCATCACTACAAATAGAATGAGAATGCAATTCAAACACCACTTTCTCAGACACACTTGCCCTTTTCACCATCATCATCATCATCATTTCTGGTAAAAACCCATCATTTTTATCCTCCTCTTTTTTACCATCATTACAACACAAATTAACCCAATCATTCACTGATTTCAAAGCTAATGTTTGCTCAGCAGTCATCTTTCTGTGTGCACCCCCTCTTTTCTTCTTCTTGTTCTTCCTCTTCTCTTCTCCCATGATTAAGTCGACGATGTTTAGTAAAAGGTCGAAGATGTTTAGAAATTAGGAAGATGGGTTTTTTATTATTAAGCGGCCATTGAAGGGAAGAGTAGTAATAGGTCAATTTTGATTGTTATGATGTGTCATGGTCAAGTAGTACTCTACTATTGTGATTTGTGCATAACGTATTTACTGTTGTGTACTTGTGTTGTTGATGTTTTTTTTGTTGTGGTAGATGTAGGTTTTTAATTGATGGGTTAATGTAGTTATTATTGTTCTTGTGGGGTAGGATTTTGGCAAGTTTTTCGGGATGCGGTTGGGTACGGTTAAAGTGTGTGGAAAATAATTTCGATGGGTTTGTGAGATTGTTGTATGTGGAGGAGTTTTGTAAAGAGATTGAACGGATGAGGTCGTTGTTCTTGTTTGCTGCTATCGTTTATTAAGGAGATTTTAGTCAGATGGAGGTTGAAGGGTCACGGGTGAATGTGAATGTGAATGTGAATGTGAATTGGTTAAGGGCTAGCGCTGAATTAGGATTTTGACAAAAGTGTCCGAATTAGTGGATAACTGGATATGAGCATAGTTATGTATAAATTGCGATTGAGTTGTGTAATTTATATGTGTATATAATAGGGTATGAGAGATAGCTCAAATATAGTGATAGCTTTTATTCAATGATCAAAAGAAATTTTAGTATACGAAATGTTTTTAATGATGGGAATGTGAATTATTCTGTAAAAGACTATCTCTTACTATAGACGAGTAGTAGACTAAACATTACAAGTAGAAACTTTTATATAGAAGGGTGATAAAAGGCAAGAGTAGATAGTATTATTCGGATTTTTAAGAATGTGAAAAGAGAAGTAAGTCTATACTGTGAAAAGGGGTAGCAGAAAATGTGAGAACTATATGACACGTGGTGAAGTGATACGGAAAGATGAGCTATAAAAAAATATAAACGTCGATAAGAAGTCCGCAGAGGGGCATTAAAGACTTAAAGTGACCATTAACTAGGTAATACATTATTTTTTAAAAAACCGAGATGTGGATGGCGTTTTGAACATTTAGACTATTGGATATGTTGTGTGGACTCGTATTTTAGCAAAAAAGTTGAAAAGATATTTACTTTATAAACTCTAAATTTACTTAGATTATAAAAATGCAATCTTTATGATTCTCTCAAAATATTTCTATCCCAAACCAAAATAACATGCAATATTTTTACTTATCAAAAAAAAATATACGAAAAATTCTAAAATTATATTTTATCGTTAAGATGAATTATCCGTCTTAGGACGACTAAATCTTAAAAGCAAGTGTAATTGTAATCAGCAATACATCATTCTAGTTTGTAAACAGTGACTAAGCAAAACAAAGCAGGTGTAAAAATGCAACACAAAAAAACACGAAACACAACAAAACAACAACAGAGATTGAAGTTGATAAGGTTTTACTAAAAACATTCACAACAAACACAAAGGGTTTTACAAACCCCTTCAAATTTCTCCCTTTTTTCCCTTCAATTATTACCAAGGTGTGTTTTGCTTCACTATTTTGACTTCATTTTTATTTGGTAAGTTAATTGCTTCATCTTTGATTGTGTTTAGGGTTTCTATGATGTTGTATTTAGTACCCAATTGTAGTTATTTAATTGTTTTGGTGGAAAGTTTGGTTCTTTTTTAGTTTGGTTGTTGAAATAGAGTGAGTTGAAAGACCGTCTTTCGCTTTCAAATTGTAGGAATGGCAATAAACATGTTGTATTTAGTGCCCAATTGCATGTATTTGGTTATGTTGCTGTTAAGTTTGGTTCTTCTTTGGTTTGGTTGTTGGAATTAAGCAAGTCGAAAGACCGTCTTTATAATTCAAATTGTAGGACTGACAATAAATGAAATGTATATTGAATAGGTAGTTAAAGAGGAACAAGAAGTGGTATTTTCACAATTCAGTGTGAAAGGCCGTCTTTTTGTAGACTTTGTGATTGAAATTTTGATGGGTTTTATTGCATTTCATGTGGGCACTTTACATTTTGAAGAATTTTCACAAGTGTTGGTGAAAAGGGGTTGTTTTGATGACTAAGGGTTTCCAAAGTTTACTTCTTTAGGGCAGTTTACCATGTTACTTGACACTTCACTTTGATGTTGTGTCCTCGGTACCTCAACACTTCATTATAGAACAGAAAGATAGAACTTTTTCACGAAATTACCATGTCTGATACTCCCATACCATGTTGTGTCAAACATTTGTAGCCGACTCTGAGTAGCGTAGAAGTTATGAACTTGGTTAAAGATAGTTTATTGTATTAACACAATCATTGTTAAATTTACTTGAAAGGGTTTTAAAAAAAGTTCACATCTTTAGGGCCGTTTGTGTTGTCAATTACTGTAGGAAATTGATGAACTTGGTTGAGAAGGGTCAAAGTTGACAATTTTAGGACAGTTTACGGTATAAACTAGCTCATTGGTGAATTTGGTGGAAATGGGTTTTCATTTTAGGATTGTTATTTGTAAATGGTGTAGGTGAGAGATCTTGGATGGCTGTACAAATGGCTCGTGAGTGGACCGGAATTCAGCAGTTCCCGGCTGCTACTCAGAATAAGTTGTTTGAGTTGTTGGGGAAATTGAAACAAGAGGTTGGTTGGTTTTGATTACGGTTTCTACCTTGGAGATTAAAATGTCGTGTGTTTGCTCTTATGTGCTTTACCAATAATTTTTTCATGTTTTGTGTACTTTAGAATGTCGACTCCTTGACCATCCTTGTCCTGGGGAAAGGTGGCGTTGGAAAATCTTCGACTGTGAACTCCGTTATTGGTGAAAGAGTGGTTGCTGTTAGTGCTTTTCAGGTATGCTCTCATTGTCTTACTCGCTTGTTAACATTAGTATGGTTATGTTATTGCTCGGACACCTGCGGATTTGTGCGACCTAATCGCTTCTAAGTTTAGGAGGTATGCATACTTGTAGAAGATGGATGGGGCAACAAAATACTAGTTTACTGTAATTTTTATTTCTCCAAAAGTGTATCAATATTTAGTAATACAGAGTGTCATTATGCATCGACTTGGAATGAATAATGTAGGATCATATAATATACTCCGCACTTCTTTCGCGTAATTCAAAGGCTTCATATGTGGTTTTTATTGTTGATAGTCTGAAGGACCACGGCCAGTGATGGTTTCTCGCTCAAGAGCTGGATTTACCTTGAACATCATTGACACACCAGGTCTTGTCGAAGGAGGATATGTCAACGACCGAGCTCTTCACATGATTAAAAGGTTAGAACTGTTAGGATGACACTATCTAAGTTTGTCACTTTCTCTCGCAAAGCTTTGACGTCTAATAAACTTCATTTTGTTTGGTTGGATCAGTTTTCTTATAAATAGGACAGTCGACATTTTGCTGTATGTGGACCGACTGGATGCCTACAGAGTTGATACCTTAGACAGGCAGATCATCAAAGCCATAACAGATGGTTTTGGTAGAGCAATATGGAACCGAGCTGCTATCGTTCTTAGTCATGCTCAGCTCTCACCCCCAGATGGATTAAGCTATGAAGAATTTGTCGCTAAAAGATCCGAGGCTCTTTTGAAAGTTGTTCGTCAGGGAGCTCGCATCAAGAAGCAAGATACTCTTGTATGACATCTCTCTACAACCTGCTTCCCTCCACCCTTCAAAAATTCCTCTACTCATGTTTAGCTAAATTAAGGAGATAGTGAACCCAACGTGTGAACCATCCCGTAAATGTTATATCTACCACTCAAAAGGTAAAACTTGGCTTGAAATAAGTACAGCTCTAGGATGATATGTATTCATGCTACGAATACGAAAATACACA
This sequence comes from Gypsophila paniculata, assembly GCA_032274805.1. NCBI lineage: Eukaryota > Viridiplantae > Streptophyta > Magnoliopsida > Caryophyllales > Caryophyllaceae > Gypsophila > Gypsophila paniculata. Next base: position 3,605 of record JAUEKU010200515.1, on the reverse strand, counting down.
GGAACCCGCCGATGCATGTTTTAGCATGTGTGTGTATATCTGTAGATATATACGGAGTACTAATCACAATTCACAACTGCCCGTCTTGATATGCAAAAAAATGAGAAGCGGAGCATTGGTTTGGGTCTTTACGACATTGTTAATAACATGGTCATTCATTAAAAAAAATGTTTGAGCTAACAGTAAACTGTATATCGTGGATTATAATTTATTTGTTTTTCAAATTTCCCGCAGGCATTCTCCATGCCCGTAGTTTTGGTTGAGAATAGTGGGAGATGTAGCAAGAATGATGACGGTGAAAAGGTTAGTTCTGAAGTCCCTGTTACAGACTGATTCATAAGAGTACATTATATATTTTTCTGTCAACTTCGGTTAGTACTTGAGTGGCCTGACTAACATTTTCAACATAGGTTCTTCCCGATGGAGTAGCATGGATTCCAAACTTGGTCAAAGTTATCATCGATGTTGTTTCAAATGGAAGCACGGGAATCCTGGTAGATGAGAGATTGATCGAGGGACCAAATCCCAATGAGCGTGGAAAGTACTGGATGCCTTTGATTTGGGCAGTTCAAGTAAGATTTTCACTTCAACAGTTCAACTATTGTTTTGTTTTCGTAACGATGTCTGACTGACCGCTAGGCGTCAAATGAATATCTTATCTCACCTCACTGAAGTAGCTCAAGAGAAAAATCTGCTGTGATGGCGTTACAATAGTACTCGATAGTCGATTCATTTGGTTGCACTACGTGTCAAATGAATGAAGACTGCAAGTTAGATGCATTTGATGAGTATTATTTGCAGTGTTTTGCATTCCTTTCGACCAAGTTTGTTTTTCTAACTTGTCTTTCATTGGAAATGTTTGTCGTCGTTAATTCACTATCCTATACCAGAACAACAAATAGTATCGACCATCATGTATGATGTATATATATGACAATCGACATCCCTTTTGAACTGTAGTTTGTGTTGTGGAAGCAACTCCGGAGTTCAATCAAACAAGATATTGCCCAAGAACCTAAACCTTCCTGGGAACTCCGAGACAAGGTTGCGGCGGTACGCAAGTTCTCTTAAATGGTTCATTTGCCAGGTTAGTTGTAACCTTCAGCTGTTTCAGCAACTTAAGAGTATCTACGAGAGCGGGAATTTGTTTTTCTTTTTGTTGTTTCTTTCTTTCTTTCTTTTCGAAGGAAACAATAGTCCTATGTAAACCTTGCAATCCGATTTGAGAAATACTGTTGTACTATATATTTCACTCTAGGAGTTCTTCGCCTTATGTTTTATGTTAAGCTTTTTACTGAATATGTTTGCCCCTTCTAGTTTCAGGCAATTCACATTGTTTTCTCACATCTTACCGTCTACTCTCATGAAAATATGTTTTTAGCAAGATTGTGAACAATGTGCTCAAAATGATCGAGGGCCTAAGGGGACAGATTGAAAGCTTATAAATTGCAATTTTTTTCGTACGTGGGAGGCACAGTGACAAATTTGATGTTGACGGCCATAAAGGGTTTGTAATATGACTACGCCTCTTGATGACTAAACTAGCAAATTTAACCGACATCTGCATCAATATTACTTATGTAGCTTGCATCAAAAAGGAAACCTAATTAGAGCCTACGAAGCTCGCAATTATTCACTTACATTACACTAATCTCACTTTTGATACGATTAATCATTAATTTCATAATATTAGATCACAAATTAGTAATTATTTTCACAGTAGGTCTATTGAGAGACCGTCTCATATCGTGAGACCTACTAATTTTCAAAGAAACTAAACATAACTACCCACATAACCACCTTCCTATGTGAGAGGTCTTACAATAACGTTATTGTGAGACCATCTCACCCAAGAATTAGTGTTATTTTCATGACATTTCTTTTCTACATATTGCTTTCTTTTCACTCTTTAGGAACCCTTACTTTGAAGTGTTCCTTTGGAATAACAATTGTGTAAACATAAAACACAACACAAGCAATCATAGGCCCAACCCAAAACACCCAATGACCGGTCCAAAGATGACCGCCTCTTACAATCGCCGGACCAATACACCTTGCCGGGTTAATACCAGCTCCAGAGTATCCCCTCTTTGTCGTAACAGTTGTCGACACGAAGACCAAAACCCCGACCACAAGACCGATAACTGAGCACACCACAAATGGGCCTAATGCCTTTGCTTGCCTATGATCAAACGCGATCCACACGGGAAACAGAAACACAAATGTACAAATAATCTCAAGCGCAAGACCCTGGCCCAAATCAAGCCCAAATGTAGTTGGGCCATTTGGGCCTGGAGCAATAACATTAAGTGTACATCCACCAAGTGAGTAGGTACTAGTAATGGACTTGCTAACCACAGCCTCTAAGGCTAAGGCCCCAAGAATGCCCCCAATGCATTGGGCCAGGACGTAGATAGCGGCCCGTGAGACGGAGATTAGGCCGACAAAGGCGGCTGAGAGCGTGATGGCGGGATTGATGTGGCCACCCGAGATAGGGGCGGTCGTCAGGAGGAGGATGGTGATGATGAGGGCAATGAAGCAAGAGAGTAGGATGTTGGGTGTTTTGGAGGAGGTTTCAAAGGAGGATATAACAATTGTGTCAATCATGAATACTAGTATTGCTGTGCCTAGGAGTTCCGCTATTGATGCTCTCCAAACCTGCACACATTACGAGTAAGTCTTATGAAAAATCGTCTTTCAATTCCAAATTAAAAGGCCGATGATAAATGAAGGCGTATTGAATAGATAGTTAGAATGTAAAAGAAAATGATCTTTTTGACCGTCTTACTTTTAGACTTGTTGACACATTATTATTTGATTTTATTAATTGAATATGTCATTATTTTGACGAATATGACTTTTTCAATAGTTGTTATAGAGTATTATTATTATTACTACGGTATAAGTCAATGATCAGTAGAGAATAGAGTCGTACAAAGAACATACGTAGTATAAAGTATAAACTATAAACCATCATGCAAGACCTTAATTAAGGAGAAAGGCGTAAAACAAAGTCAAATAAATTCATATATCTCTTCGGAATCCTCTTGCTAGTCTTGCAGAGTGCGAAGTATAACTTACATACTCTTGAATTCATTGTAATGTATCATAAATACGGTATTATAAAAGACGATTTTATATAAAACAGAAGGATATTTTAAGCTTAGAAAGTTAGACGTAAGAAACTCACTCCAATGCTTCCAAAATTTTATTGCCACCTTGAATGGTGTTTACTTAACTTTTCAGAACTCAATACTATCTCTAAATTACGGTTTTATAGTCGAAAGTTAACTTTTAGTTTTACAAAATAATATTAGAAATTAACTACAAAACTTATTTTATGATTTTTATCAAGTTTGCATGAAAAAATGGAGTTCTCTGTATTATCATATGTTTTTTTTTTATTAAAATATTATGTAAAATTCGATATTTGAGAATGAAGGGAGTAAATAATAACAAACGACTAATCGATTTATGTGAAGTAGCCCTTATTAACCCACATGTGAGATCCCATATTGATCATGGAGGAAAGAAATGTTACCTTTATAAACTAAGGGGTTACTCCTCCCATTACCAATTGGTTTTGGGATGGAACCCTCTTGGGC
>JAUEKU010200408.1:0-17244 GCA_032274805.1 Gypsophila paniculata | reverse complement strand
CTTTGGGCAAAAAAAAAATGTTAGGTACCATATTTACAACTCGCCTAAATGTTAGGTACCTTCTGACAAAAAACCCTATAAACTAGTTTGCTTGGGTAGTTGCATATTTCTTGGGCCTTTTATAGAGGAGCAAAAGTTATAGACTGAGTTACGTCTCGATTTTTTATTCATATAGGATAAGTTCGTTAGGATTTGACACAAAATTTAAGAAGTTACACAAAGTAGCTAGGCATATAATGATCATTTTCTATACGTATGGAAATTTTGTACATGGAATTAAAAAGGTCGTATTAGAATAGAAATATGTTGGTTATTTTTAATGTTAAAAGTTGGCAAGTTTGTAACTAAGGTTAATTGATTGAAATGACTTAGAAAAATCAAACTAAATAAGTAAAATAGAGTAAGCTTTTCATGATAAAACTCTCATATGAGATTTCGTGTCTAATTAATAAATCAACCGAAAGATAATCAAATATATACTTCGTATCTAATACTTATATTCAAATAAAAAATTTTGGTGACGAAAATTGCTTATCACAAAAAAGTAGATAAATAAATTTTGAATTCAAAGTATATTATAGAGCAAGATCAAATCACTATAGCTAAAGTAAGGAATCGATCAAAATAGACAAGCATTTAAAAAATAGCCGATAAGCAAATGAACGACTATCGTATTTGACTAAAGTCTCAAATAGGAGAGAATCTAATTCTAATTAGCTTATAAAGTTTGAGCATTAGTACTAGCTCCCTTAAAATGCAAAGTATGAGGATAAATATTGAGGAATAATCGATCTTTGCTTTATTATTCCTTTTAATCTTACAATTTTCGATCTAAACGAATCTACTACATGTAAATTCGTACGCGTGCATGTTTTTAGGTGCAATAAGAATTACATTTTTGGATTATATTTGAAAAATTAGAGAAATGAGATAATATCAGTTAGTGCAGTGGCGGGTACTCCTAATATCAACTAATTTACGGATATGGATCCAATTTAGCTTTGTGGATCCGTTTGTTGTGATTGTTCTGTAAGCCTGGTGCATAGCAGCAAATGACTTAACAAGTGGTATTAGAGTCGACTTTTTTATTTGGGACGCAAGATGTGATGTGATGATGATATGGCATAAATCTTGATGCAAAGTAGCCACACCGCCGTTGATCTTCTATGGAACTAACAAGAGATGACGTGGAGTAATTTGGTTATTCGAGTGACGAGTGTAGTGTAACAACGAGTGAAGGGACGTGAGACACCGTCAACGATCTCAAATTAATTAAAATTTTTTTATGTATGAAAAAATAAATTTACTCGATATCTTACAAGATTTGTAATGGAATACAAATGAAAAGAATTTGTCAAAGATCAAAAGTGACATTGCCATGCATATTGCAACAATTATATTAATAATCCTTTCGAAGATTTATATTTCGAAGATCAAAAGTGTCTAAGATCGAAGATTTGTAATGGAATACAAGTATAGTGTTGGTTTGTATTTTTGGCTTTGTCTTTTAATTTGTCCCTTTATTAATCTGTTTCTTTCGATTCTATTGTTGTATATGATACTCGCTGTAGGATTAATGGGCGAATTTGTTGAATGAGAAAGAAAATTAATCTTGTTATTGATATAATTATTCTCCGATCTAACCAACAACCATCTACCTATAATCAATTTTAATTCATGTTAATTTTCGTAGTATTTATAGTACAAGATTTTTTTTTTAAATCACATTAAACAGAAAATTAAAACAGCACAAATATCATATCATAATCATAATATATTAATATTACGGAGTACATGTTAAGGACAGATTGTATAACGAAGTTCGGTTCCTCGACAAGAACCATAACAAGATTCTAATTAAAGAGTTTCCTCTATTGCATCATTAATTCAAACACATAACATAATATTATTTAAGACATACAATTAGTCGTACGCGTACTAATTGTCGCGGTTATAACATAATCACACTACGTGGTTACTAACGTACACAATAGTCGATAGTAGATAGATTTGTTACTTAAAAAACATTTTAGTGATATGATCGATATGATCAAAGGTTCATATCACCCATATGGACATCACCTCGTGCAACCCAATTACCAATTTTCTTATTATCATTTCCCTTATGAATACGATTTCCTGCAGAGACATTGCTGTTGTGCTGTTGAATGCCTGATCCATTACGATTACCGGCCGCGTTGATGTAGAGTTTCGGGGTCGTGGTGTTATTTGGAGCCTTACCGCGAGCACGAGACGTGGTGTTAAGTTTCGTAGGGTTTTTAATCGGGTGTTGTTGTCCTTGTTTTTATGCTTGTGTTACTTGGTGAGACACTACGCCCGTTTTATAGAAAAAATATTTTAGTAGTGGAAGAGTTACTATATGTGTGTCGTACAAAGCATTTGATTCTTCGTGATCGTTTTCGTAATGGGTTACGTACACGAAGAATAAATAGTACTCCCTCCATTTCTTCTCATTTTCCTAAAAAGAAAATACCACTCTGTGAATAATACCTCACATGTGAGATCCCACATGGATTGTGGAGGAACGATTTGTTCACTTTATAATTATAAGACAAGGGGTTACTCCTCCCATTACCAATTGGTTTTGGGATGGAACCCTCTTGGACTTATTAAGTGGACTTTCTTCCTCCACGTGCGGCCCAGGTCTCGGTTTCACATACATCAATACAAAAAAAAAAAGACCAATAATGTAGCCATAAGATAATCACCCTACGATCAAAAGTAGTCCATGAAGTAGTCTACTACGAAACGTATCTAAAAGACACAATATAAAGTAACTTGCATAGTTGCATTGTATAGGCATGAATCCTCCATGCATAGTTTAAGAAAGGCTCCTTTTACAAAATGTATTTTAATTTAACAAGCAATATGGTTTGCCACATTTTTGGTCACATAACTTTTACGAGTAGCGATGAGGTATTTTATAAATGGAAATATAATAACGGCGAGTGATATTATGTGTTAAGCTTATTTATTGTTGAATTATTTTGAACATGTTTTATATGGAGTATTTGTATTAACTCTCTATCTATCCTTCGTGCTACTCTTCGGATCTAGCAAACAAATTTAGATTGGCAACAATCAGGCAATTTGAATTAGATCATTAAGATATGTTTAAAATCAATTTAAAAGTCATTACAAATTCAAATCCGTTTCAAGTGTATTATTATCAAATTATCTAGAAATTAAAATCATGACATATTGACATAGCGGTCCGATCAACCTTTATCAAATGCTTTATTTTATTTTATTTTTTTGAGAAAAAGGAGATACACTAAAATAAAATCACACAAAAAGAAATAATATTTGAATTAGAAGTCAAAATGATCCCAATATCCACTCATAGAAATCGAAGACCCTTCCCCACTACAAGACACGTGAATTGTGGTTTTGGTGACTTGTTTCATTCATTTTTTTTAAATTAGGATTAACGTCTTTGCCACACCAACTTGAATATGGATTATATTAGACATTCTTTGATAAGTGATTAGCTTTCTATCATCGATAGGCTAGGCTTGCGTAAATTTATTGCTTAAGTCACTACTTCCATTCTATACGATTGTATACGTTTTTCAGAATTCTCCCACATATTTGAAGAATTGTACTCCGTATATAACTAATTGGAACGGAGGAAGTACAAATAACGTAGAAGTGTACAACTGCCCATGATTCACATTTTAAGGTTTATAACTTCCGCCTTCAAGAAAAACTTTAGGACGTATGTATAAAGAACATAAATCGTTGAATAAAGTGAATTTGATGTGGTAGTTGGATACCTAATCCTTACTCATGAGGTTATGTGTCCAATCTCAAATCTTGTCAGAATAAAACATACGAAGTATTTTTTTAGCTAGTTGTTTACCTCCTCGGATAACGCCACACGACGAAAGGAATAATCAGTATTATTAACACAGACTCTCTTGCCTTGAAAAAAAAAAACCGAATTCTTAAACATAAACTTAGAGCATGAGTGTGGATGAGATGGTTTGAAAGACTATATACTCCCTCTATTCAATTCATTATGTGCATGATGTCAATGCACAAATATTAAGAAAATGATGATGTCATATGTGTTAATGGAATAAATGAGTAAAAATGTAACTTTATTAGTAATTTTAGTATGTTCGCAAGTGGATGTAAAAACTTTATTAGACAAAAATAACTTTATTAGCAAAAAGTAACTTTATTAGCAAAAAGTAGTTACCAGAATGGAGTTGAATGGCCTAAAAATGAAAGTGCACAGAATGGAGTTGAATGGCCTAAAAATGAAAGTGCACAGAATGGAGTTGAATGGAGGGAATATTCATCTGCGCTTCAATGCCAAGAAAAATACAATTGTGCGAGCATTTGATTAATGTTCGATACAATTTTCATTATAAATCATTCGAAAACAGCCTCTCTATTGATATACACGGGTAAGACTGTGTAAATCCGACCCTCCCTACCCCTCCCCTCTTATTGCTTTTTGCGGGAGCCCATGAGCAGTAGTGGTGCAGAAACTTTGGGGAAGAAGCTCAGCATAGGAATAACAGAGGCACTTTCGCCATCATCAAGTAAAATAAACACGTCACTAATGTAAACAAATTGTGAAAATTCAGCCTCGTTTCTTTCTCGTTATAGCTTCATTATCTGTGGACAGTTCCCATTCAGGATGATGATTCGTGTTAACCGACTCCAATAGCTTTTGAGATTAAGGCTTTGTCGTCGTTGGATCCTCTTTTCTTTGCGAAGCTCATGAAAACGAGGGCAAAATGAAGGAAGCTAGGACAGAAGTGTAAGGATGTAGTGTCATACCAGTGACATACTGAGTATCATGAGAATGATTCTACATTTTCATCATCATAGTACATACAATCGACGAAGCTTTTCATCTGCTAATGTTTTATTTCATTTTCCCAGTGTCCCTGTGTTCACCAAACCAACAAATGAGTATCGGAAAGTCTTCATTAATCTCTGCATCATTGAGCTATCATTCAATTTTCCGGGATCATAGCAAGGACATATGTAGCCACCAGCACTCCACCGGTTTTGATTTTGTTTTGTTTTTTTTTGTTTTTTTTTTTTTTTTACTGTGGTGAACATGAAGCTGATGAGTTGAATTCTGTCATTATTACCTTAGCATCTCTGCCGAATTTAGTTGCAACCCGCTAAGCACAGGCGAGATGCTGAAAGGGTTTCCCTCGCTGTGGAATGACGGGTGTGAGAGAGGCATAGGTCGGTCTGGAATTGGAGGAACTTCAATGTCGCCTTCCAACATTTTTAACGCATCAGTAATTGTAGGCCGCAAAGCGACCATGACATGGGCACACAGGATCCCAACCCGGACAAATCGCTCCATAACTCCCTTTGGATTCGATTCCATGTTATCTCCCTCTCTCAATAGAAACGTGTCAAAAACCTCTTCTGCTCTTCCTTCCTTTATCAAACACCATGCCCAATCGGTTATCAAAACCGTGTTAGAAGACCCAAATGCTGACAGATCAAGGGCTCTTCTACCTGACATAATCTCTAACACTACCACCCCAAAACTGTACACATCACTCTTCTCCGTCAATTGCCCGTATAGCGCATACTCAGGCGCTAGATACCCATGAGTTCCCGCCACTCTCGTGGTGAGATGAGAATGTCCTTCCTTAATTTGCTTCGCTAATCCAAAATCAGCCACCCTTGCTCTCATATCAGCATCTAGGAGTATATTTGTAGCTTTTACGTCCCTATGGTAGATTCCGGGCTTAATACCATAGTGAAGATAAGCTAGCCCCCTCGCTACATCCAATATTATGCTTTTCCTCTGAGGCCACGTCAATGGTTTTCTGATTGCTCCACTTCGATTCACGGAAGCATAAAAGAGATGGTCGTCAAGATTTCCATTTGGCATGTACTCGTACACCAAATATCTCTGGCTCTCTCCGTCATTCTCGCCCTCATCTATCATACAACATCCTCTGAGTGGCACAAGGTTTCGATGCCTTAGGTTGCTAATTATCTCCACCTCATTTCTAAAATCCGAATCTCCCTCTATACTCGGTTCTGTGATCTTCTTGACCGCAACTTCTGTCCCATCTACTAATGTTCCCTTGTAGACCACTCCAAAACCACCACGGCCAATAAAGTTCTTCTGTGAAAAGTAATTAGTCGCCTTTTCTAGCTCTTCAATCGTAAACCATATTGCGCCAGTATTAGGCCGCATTCTAGGCCTACTTCCTTGCTCAGCATCGAGTTCATGATTATCCCCCTTTATATTGTTCCGATTTTTGTAATACCAAAAGTAAGCACCTACAGAACAGGTAATAAGAAACGCCACCACAGCAACACCAGCTAATTCAAGATGGAGCTTTAGATGATCGTTATTTGTAGACCCAGACAGCAAATTCAGAGAAAATATACACGTACTTGTCCCGACACTTTCAGGGCCAAACTTGTTGACTATTCCAGCAGCATACAAAATGGTAAAGTAAAAGCAATCCCTCGAATGCGAAGTATTCCCATCAATCGAAATCAACTTTGACTGGATCCTAGTACCAGCAGTATAGCAGGTATTGCACGCAGTAAGATCCGAGAGATCCATCTGGCAGTCCTGATCCATTGACGTATTCGACCCAACCTTATCAACCCAATTTTTAAGCGACTCAATCCCAGCACAAACATTTGGACTGATTACAAACTGTGAAGGCGTAAAACACACTGACGTCAAGTTTGGGGAAAGCGACAGAGCATTAAGCTTCGACTGAAAGTCAGACAGGCATGCCATCGAAGTCGAAACATCTCGAAATCCAAACAGAGAAGTTTCCTTGAGGTTATTGGCAAGTCCGATCCCAAACAAGCTCAACAGGGTCACACAACAATGGGATTTCGGATCGTTTACAGAACCCTTAGAATGACACTGTGAAGTGTTCCACGGCAATTTCAAAACATAATTCATATCTGTCGGGCACACTGATACATTCCTCGCCCCCAAGCACAACCCCGAAAAACTAATCAAAAACACCGTCACCACCAGAGACAACCACTTCATTTGTAACATACTTACACTCGATCACTCCAACCGTCGCATACCACTCCTCTTCTTCACGTTCCGCATCAATCAAACTATAATCCAATGTACAAAAACCCACTTCATTTTTCTCCCTAAAATTTCACCTTCATTATTTTTTACCCTTGACACTTTATTTTTACTATGATGCCAACAAACTAACATCAAAATTACCAAAATTCTAGTTAACAGCAGTGACTATTCCATTTACCGTAATCAACCCACTCAATTTCTTTTGGGTCGACACCAGGTCCACCGTAAACAGCAGTGACTATTCCATTTACCGCAATCAACCCACTTAATTTTTTTCTACTACAAACAAGCTATAGCTACCTTAAAATTCAAAACCCTAGTTCAATTCACCACCAAAATAATCCAACTTAAATACTTTCTAAATCAAGAAAGATCAACCCACTTAACTATTTTTCAGTCGAGACCACGGTGTCAACCGTCGACAACAGTGACTATTCCTTCACCGCAATCAACCCACTACCTTAAAATTGACCAAAACCCACTTATATTATGTCCAAAAAAATTCAATTTTGATAATTTTTTCTTAACACCCACAATAAAAAATTGACCAAAACCCACTTCATCAATAAAAAAGCTTACAACTTTAAGCTCAAATTAATCAAATAAAATGAAAACACCCACAATTAATTGATAATCATCAGCAAAAATTAAATCATTAATTAATTACATGATGAAATCAACAAAAAAAGAATAAAAATTTGAGCAAATATGAATTAGTTTACCTGAAAGAGATTAAATTAACTCAAAATATGTAAAGTTGTGATGATTAAGTGTAAAAAAAAAAAAAGTGGGAAGTTGATGAGAAAACAAAAAGAGAAAAGAGTCGTGTGAAAATGTGAAGTCAAACATCGGCCAAAGTTGTGGAATTTTGAGGTTTTATTTGATGTTGACATTTTTTGTCTACTGCTGCAACTGTAACTGCTCTGCTTAGCTGAGCTGACCATGTTCTTCTTTGACTTCTTTTAATTGTATTTTATGAGACGATCTTACGAGTTACGATATAATGATTGAAATTTATCTTATTTGATGGATGAACATGTTAAAGAATCATTTCATTTCAATAAAAAGTTTGAGTTTGAGGTTATAGTTAAAGTCTCAAAATTGATTTTATACTTTAACATGAAACTGTCTTAAATGAACTAATTAAGAGAGAGTTGAACACTTTATAAGTCAAAGGCTACTGCTCATAACTAATTGCTTTTAGACGATATATATTCAACTTATCGAATCATATTTGAGTAAGACTTGTATGCGACGGTCGAAAATGATCACTTGAAAGTTTAAGGTGATTACTTTAACACTTAAAATGACCATTTTAAAACTGGTTACAAAGTACGTACTTAAATTTTAAAATGATCACTTTTTATCGCAAAAAGATTATACGACGACCTCATATAAGCATTTTGTATATTGAACGCATACAATCGTTCATATTTGTCAAAAAAAAAAAATGCCACCGTACACCATCCTCGCTCTCTACTTGCCTAAATCTAATCTTTATATAATTTCAATAACTCCAAACTAAACGAATAAATTATAGAGCCTCTATTTCAATTTAAAACATTTGGTCTGGACTCAAACCATTCCAAAGAATACCATTCCCTTATTTCCCTACACTACCGAGCCAAAAGTTGACACAATACCTCCATTTAATTGATAAATTTGAAATTTTTTCACATATGTGAGCACAAATGTCGTTAAAATCATGGTTACATAATTGCAAACCCAAATCACTCAATCAAATCAAACAAATTCATGCCCTAATTTACACAATAGGCTACAAAACCCCCAAAATTTTATCCCTAATTATTCAACATTGTTTTGCTCTTAAACCCTACCAAAACCCTAATAATTATGCCCACCATATAATTACCCATGAAACCAACAATCAAATTTTTTTGCTTAATACTTTGATCAAATGTAGCAAACCCAATGACTCAATTCTTCATTTTGCCAACTGGGTTTCGAGTTCCGCCATCGATTTCGATGATCACACCTTCGTTTTCGCCCTCGGTGCGTGTGCCCGATCGTCGTCGTTATCAGCGTTGTTTGAAGGGATGCAGATACATTGCCGTGGGTTGAAACTGGGTTTTATGTCGGATGATATGGTGTCGACGACTGCTGTGCATTTCTATGCGAATAATGGGTGTATGTGGTATGCACGGAAGGTGTTCGATGAAATGCCTGTGAGAAATACTGTTACTTGGAATGCGCTTATTACTGGGTATTCTTCTCAGGAGCGGAATTGTGAGGAGAATTGTGTCGAGGCGTTGATTTGTTTCAAGAAAATGGTTAGTGATGACGGTTTTGATGTCAAACCTAGTGATAGGACCTTGGTTTGTGTGCTTTCTGCTGCTTCTCAAATCGGTTCGTTGGAGATTGGGAGTTGCATTCATGGATATGTAGTGAAAACAGCGGATGGCCCTGAAAACGATGTGTACATTGGTACGGGTTTGGTGGACATGTACTCTAAATGCGGTTGTATTGACATTGCGTTGGATGTTTTCGCATTGATGAAGCATAGGAATGTGCTTACTTGGACTGCGATGACGACAGGACTAGCGTTTCACGGGAGGGGAAAAGACGCTGTTGAGCTACTGAAGGAGATGACGAGGTGTAATGTAATGCCAAATGTCGTAACTTTCACTAGCGTGTTAGCTGCCTGTTGTCACTCGGGACTTGTCGAAGAAGGGCTACATTTGTTCCACAATATGAAGAGTGAATTCGGTATCAGACCTACTATTAAGCATTATGGGTGTGTGGCCGATCTTCTGGGAAAAGCAGGGCATTTGAGGGATGCATATGATTTCATACTCGGGATGCCTACTAAACCGGATGGTGTTCTGCTGAGGAGTTTGCTTGGCTCGTGTAGACTTCATGGGGATGTAGAGATGGGTGAGCAAGTGGGGAGGATGCTGCTACAAATTGAAAGAGATAAGCACCATCGGGGTTTAAGTGGTCCGGTTGAGGATTACATTGGTCTTTCAAATGTATATGCGTTGGCCAATAGATGGGACGATGTGGGAATAGTTAGGGACGAGTTGAGAAATAAGGGTTTGGAGATCAAACCTGCACATAGTGCTTCTCACTAGATTCTGGCTGTCGAAAATGACTCACTGTCCGACTGATATTGAACCGATGACCAAGAGATTTACTGGCTGAGCTACCAAATTCTACAGCTGCAGCTTAACCCCTTGTTTGAATGGAAAGGAAGGGAAGCAAATTCTGTCGTATGGTTAGCAGAGCGTGTCAGAGGGAATCGAGGGTTGATTTTTTACCTCGAAACCTTATCAAAATTTTGTAGCATAGAAAAAATTGGAAGGAAAGCATTATTTTCTCTGGTCGCCGTCCCGTTCATCACTTCATCCCCATCCCTTCTTATATGGCATCCAAACAATACCTAAGAGTCAGCCCTCGATGTGAAGGTCTCTTCGAACAAATAAGTTTGAATCTGGGTTGTTTCAAGTGGATCCAAGGGACTTGTACTCGGGATGAATTCGAGTGTTCTAGCTTCTTGCTTGTTGCTGTGACATACAGACCATCACAGCAAATGGGTACGTAGAACACATTTAGGCTTGTAGATGTACTGTAGCAATGCCGCTTCACCTGCTCACACAATTGACATGGCTGTTCGTTCCCGAGGCTGAATGAGAACAGCAGCATGCCAACATTACCATAGTTGAATAGTAATGCAACTAAACAAATGGTACACAATTACTGATCTACAATATTGATGTTCAAGCATATAATTTGCTTTGTTACAGACAAATGGTACACAATATTGATGTTCAGGCATAGTTGATCTACATTAATGATTTATTGATGTTCAAGCATATTTCGACACAAATTAGTTTTAATCACTTGTAGGTTAATGATTACTCTTAGGTCAATGAGGTTTTAATCAGGTTATTCTAGTTACGTATACTGCGATTTTTTGTCTAATTTTGTGTACATATTCCCAATTACGTGTTTTTAATTTCATTAAGAGTTGAGAGGTTTTGTCAAGTGATTTTGGTGTAGGTTGATATCAGGTCATATAGATTATTGGTGTTCTACAGGGCAAGTCGGATGGCTTTTTCCAAGACTGACTACTCATGCAGTAATGATTGTTGAGACTCTTGAGAGTTCTGCGTCACCTGAAGACAATTTGATTGTGAGTACATGTGTTCGTTAAACTGGCAGAACCATGACATAGGTGACAATTCTGACAATCAGTAGGCTGCAGACTGTTGCCTTCGATTCAAATGGTAGTACAATGAATTCAATCTAAATGAATGTACGCAGGCCAGTTAACCTAACGCCTGCACAAAGATTGCCAACTGCCACTAGGCCGAAACATACTTGAATCTGAAATGATCCGACCTTAATGACCACTCGGCATGTCTAAGCACCACCGCGAGGGGTACCTTGATCCATTCCCCCACGGATTCGTTTCTGTAAATGTTCCAAGCTTGCAACTCTTTGCATGGAAGTCGTCCTTCCCATTTTGTTGACACCTGACACGTTGTCAATAGCGGGAATGTCTACCAGGCCATTGTCAACCCTTGGAGCAGGAGCTGAAGCTGGAGCAGGAGCAGGAGCAGGCACAGGACTTTCGACAGGGACAAGCTGATAGAAATGAGTCTGCTTAGGATCTTGTTGCACAGGCACAGCAGCATCAGCTGAGTTTGCAGGGCTTCCTTGGAAGGGTGCCGCCCCCATGGCAGATATCTCAGACATAGTTTGAAGCAAAGGGTTCATCCCCGTGACTCTTTTCACGGTCTCTTCTGCCATTTTAACCTGAAGAAAGACGCCAATTACTTCATCCCAATTATTTTTCTCCATTTGACTTTGACCACTATGTTCTCCATTTAGATAAAGAGATAGTTGCGTTATATTTTAGAAAACTACAGCGTATTATATTGTCTTGTAATAAAAAAACAGTAGCAAGTCTATATTGCAAGAAACTTTGGTCAAAGTAGGTAGCTTTCGACAGCCAAAGTCAAATGAGGATATTATAATTGGAATTAATAGATTACTAATGACGAACAAAAGGAAGGAGACGTAATGAGAGACAGAAGCCGGGCATTTGGCTCAAAGCCAGTAAAGTTACCGAAATAGATGCATACTTTTGCCCTTAAAGTCTCAACATCAGCTTTTAGAACCCTATTATCCACTGCAGCCTCGTTGAACTTTTGGCTGATGTCCGCAAGACGCTTCAATAGTGTGGAATTTTCACCTTTCAGCTGAGAAACCTACATCAACAAACAAGGTCACTAAAGCTGACAAAGGATCACAGTCGTTATCAATTCTTTAAAGCAAAACAAACCTGGGTCTCAAGTTCAGTTAGATGAGCTTGCTTTCTCCTCCTTGATCGCCTGGCCGACTCTCTATTTGAAAGCATTCTGATTGCAAAACATTTATCGCCAAAGTTAACGAGAAGGATGTATAAACTTAGGGAATCCACAAATTCTCAAAAGAGTTCATTGCACTACGTACAACGGTCTTATAATACTTTTGACTTATCTACTGCAATCATTAAATGTAGTATAGAAGCAATTACAAAACCGATGTACGTTTACAGCAATTGACAATTGTTGTGTCAAATTTTCAAGGGTCGCAAACATTAGAGAACCATGATGAAGGATAGAAGATTATATGTTTAGTTGAGCAGTTTGTACATTTCATGAATCTACACTATGTCGGCGCAAACTCAATGGATAACCAAATCAATGGTGCTCAAGCTACAGCGAAAATGCAGTCACGTATCTTGAAATAGACAGATATAAACTGGCCTGCTGGAAATTGATGCGGTTTATGGAATAGTACTCAAGTGATGTTGAAGCAATATGTGTCCAACACCATAAACATGTCCCCCATTACCCTATACGAGGGAATGGATATAATTAAAAATATTTTGAATATAATGAAAAATATTTTGAAAAACACGTCACCTCCTTACACGCTTTACGTCAGTAGGATCCATGTTGCCAGTTGTTTCATTTTCGCCCTCAGCTTCATCTTCGTCTGACTGGTCTGACGAATAGCTTATAGCCTGCTTGGGCTGAGCAAGCGGCTTCTTTTGCATGCCAGGAAGCAAAGGGACTCCAGCAGGCGCTCCAGCATTCTTATCTTCGGAACCTAATTTTGCATTCATATTTCAGAAGACCATCCTTGGAATGAGAAATCATATAGGATGGTTTTGGGCCACACCGAATGAAGAGAGATAATTCACTTTATAAGCAAGGTTCCATCCCATAATAGGTTGACTACATAGAAAGAAAAACGAAAACTCATTCGTCCATAAAGTGATCGGCTCTATCCTCTCCAGTCAAAGTAGAGCACCCGCATATAGGTAAACCATAATAGGAGATTTTTTAGCGCTCATCACATGGGAGGCCACATAAAAATGATATATGTCGTAATTTAAACCCTCGTTAATTCAAGATTCAAGCCGTGGGGATCACATATCTTGCTATCATCACTCAAACTCAGTTATGTCGTTCTAGGTTTGAGTTTGTTCACATATCTTGCTATCACTTCATTTTAGGCTCGGATCACATCGAATGGGGCCAGTAGTTTCTAGTCCTAGCTATTAAGGATTTTGTTATTTTTATGTTTGTAACTCTTGAATGTAATTTGAAATTAGCCATTTTGGGTGATTCTAAGTCTAAACAGACATATTAGACCGGACTGGGTGACAATGAGCCAAGCTATATACCATGGTCTGGGTTGCATCCACAAGGAGGGACAATAGACCACTTCACAAGGCTGAAGGAGGTTCCAACCTATAATCAGTTGACTATAAGACTAACTCGTTTTTTTAAGTAGGTTAAACATAACAGGAGGTCTTATTACGATTACCGGAATAGTGTACTCTTAAGACATTAACGGTTTATGAAATCATATAAAGCATGAGATATAATTCATGGAATATGATCTTAGCAAGTGAACAAACTTTTGGTTATGAATTGCACCCAAAGCTGCAACTTCATGCTCATTGATACGAGCATACAGCTGCGGTAACGTGCTGAGACTTAATGTAGGTTTTACAGCACAGAGTCTACCCGGATCCAGATCACTCAAGTGCTTCTCTAAAGTAGCCAGCATCTTAAACTGTATTGCAGTTAACTTAATCACAGTTAGCTATATACAAACTCTTGTTAAGAATGACATGGTCGAGACCTCACACTCACCTGTCACCAGTCACCATTCACCACAGTGGTCAGAAAAGCGTTTTCTGAAAAGCCATGAAAAGCACCTGCCATCTAGGTTGTGAATTTTCTAAACTTATTACATGGAGATCCTAAAACTCTCGAGTCCAATTTATGCAATGAATAAGCTGAGATTAAGTGATCTATAATCTGTTATGATAAATGAAGGGGAACTAAGCCACTGACCTTTACATGGCGGACATGGGCCTGATTGTGATTCCGCAGAACCGTGTGTGGCGTTTTCTGTTGTGATAGTAGAACTCTGATTTATTACAAAGGGTGCCTATTGACATAATTGAAAAGAAATCAGATTAAATAAGCTGAATAGACAAACAAGCCTTACTAGAGTACACGAAGGAATGAAAGCACGTGTTGGCAACTAGGCATAGCCACAAAAGGATTACCGAGTAGACTTAGAAGTAGAAAACAATAACAAGATGCTCTTAAACCTGAAAATGGGATGCTATACCATCCGACATCCACCAAGTACAACATAGACAAGCAGTGACGCATCACATAAGAAAATCATCACAGAAAGCTTTAAACTTTGACAGAAATATCCAAAATGATGATACGTTCATCTGCTAAACCACATTATGACCTCAAACATAGCCTAGAATGCCTAGAGAAATCATCCCTTCAGTCAAATGATAGCTACTTTCAGAAACGCTTAGGTCGTTCACTATATTACAAACAATCGACCCTCTCAAATCAAACTACATTACGACTTTAAATGCAGAAACGCGATTCCTCACTCATAACATAGCTTCAAAGTTCAAATTCAAACCCAAAAGGTTGTTACCCTTATCTAATATCACACATGAACCACTTCCATCTTACCAAACTACACTTGAACTTCAAAAATTGAATCTCTGGATAGATAAAAAAACAAAATTGAACTTCTCTCAACCCAAATGACTAAGAATTTTTCTCAAATTTCAAGGAAACGAACAGCAAGCATGCACTTCAAATTGATAAGAACATCCTCACTAGAGAAAGAGGTTGGACCCAAAAAGCTTCAAAGTGTAACAACCTCCCGAGGAAATTTACAATGCTGATCAAGCCAAACTACATAACAACCTCGGACAGAACTTCAATATACATGGCGCAATAAAAAAAGTTGCTTCAACCCACAGAAGAAAAGTTCTGTGAACGTTAGGTCTTCCACTCAATTTAGCTGAACTTAATTTTTCGGAAATAGATTTCTCCTGAAACAAGTTTAACTTTTCAAAACTTTGTTTTCATAAAACAAATGAAAATAAGTAGGAAAAAAAAAAAACCTTTATATACTCCCTCACCAAATTTCAATGAAATGAAACCACACGAAATCAAAATAACCACACTAACACTACGTCCAACATAACCTTCAAATGCATACATAGCAAAGTCACAGTTCATATAGCACGGCTTCAGTGCACAGAGCTATCAAATTTCATAAAGCCTCGAGAAAACCGTCTTGCAAAATATCAAATGTAAAACCCAACTTTTTTAGAGTTGAACGGTCTTACAAGAGACTAACAGCAAACGAACATTAAAACCTCAAACATATAACGTCAATCGAATTCAAACCCAACAAAAGCCTCACAAAACAGCACCTGCCCATCAAGTCGAACACCACTAGAACACAAAAATAAATAAGAAAGAGCACGTCTTCTGAAAGACCGTTTTTTACTTTCAAATTGTAAGATAGGTAATATACAAAGGCAAGCTAGTTGCCAGTTGGACTAAAGTAAGAAATGGAAAGAAATAAGATCCCAAATCAAATCAAAACCGAAGGAGTCTTAGCCTAGTGGATAGAACGAAGATAGTCAAGGGTGGAGTTAGGGAACGGTGTGGCAGGGGTGTTATTGAATGTTGAAATGTTATTCGGTTTTCAGTTTACCTTATTCCATTAATACTCCGCTCCCTAAAAATCATCGTGGACAATAGGCATTGGGTTCAAACAGTACATGCCTTGTGAAAATCTACTGTTTACCAAACAAATTCTATTTGGAAAAAAAAAAAGCTTATAACGTGAATAGTCTCACGGTAAATATATTATGAAACCGTCTCACATAAAAATTTCCGGACCTTGGTCAAAGCAACAGCAGCACAAGCTAAATTGAGGCGAGTTTTAAGAAAAGCTTGATACTCCTCAGAATCAACAGCAACCCCACTTTCTTGTGGATTAACCGACGTCGTTTCGACGTCGACAACAACAACGTCATCATCATCATCATTCTTTGATTTCTCAACAACTTTTTCATCAACAACATCATTATGATTTTGATGATGATGATTGTTTTTGAGTTCGACGACGTCGTCGGCGGCGGTGGTGGTTTCTTGGATGAACCGCTCGAAGGCCCACTCGGAGGCGCTCCGGTTCATCTTTGGACCGCCGTGTGGCGGTGGCGGTGGAGGTGGGGACCAAAATTGGTCGGAAATTTCTCCAACTGAAAACACTCTGTCCATTTTTTTGTGGGGAATAAAATGGGTTTTTTTTTTAAATTAATGGGTTTTGTTTTGTTGTAATGTTTGTGGGATTAATTTGATGGAGATTTTGGATTAATCGGTGAAAAAAATGGAGTTTTTTTTTTTTTTTAAAAAAAAATGAGTTGGTGGAAAAGAGAAGGTATAATTTGTCGTAATAATTTGTGGGGAAGACAATTGTATCAAGTTGATACACTTGTGTTTTATTTTTGTCCTAACAAAAGTAAAAAAGTGCAACACACATGTGCCAAATTATTTGAAAAAAAAAATAATTAATATAGTCGCCATAAAATCGTTGTATATTGTACTCCCTTTAAATCATCTATTTCTTCTCATTTGATAATGACTCAAGGATTAAGAAAAAAAATTGTGTGGATGAAATTGATGGAAAAACATAAAGTAAAGTCATAAAGTAGAATGTGTGGATGAGATTGATTGAAAGTTGACAAAAATAGAAATGGGAAGAAATGAGTGGTATTTCCTTTTTAGGAAAAT
>JAUEKU010200300.1:0-17244 GCA_032274805.1 Gypsophila paniculata | reverse complement strand
ATATTTGTTAATTCTCGAAACATTAATAATAAATATACTTATTAAACCAAATATCAATAATTATATCTTAAAATATATTTACGAAAATACTGAGTATTACAGCAACCCTCCTTTATTCTTTTGTTAATTTGTTGATGAGTTAACTTTTAGTTTACCTATTAGTCTACCTGATTCATACACTTAACTAAAAATTTATCTGCTTATTTAAATGAGATTGATGCATTTAATGAGCACCAACCAATAAACTTTAAATTCACTTAACTTTTAAAACCAATATACAAACTAAATTATCTTGCAAATTCCAAAAGGGAGGTACAAATGTTAGCATGAATTTTATCAAATGATTTCCATCGCTTATAGCTCTTATTTGATCCATTATTGGTAATTGAAGCCATAATTGTGCCCAAACTTGTTTAGTCATTTAATGTCACTTTTTTTTATTTATTTGTCACGCTTTAGGACCGGGACTACTATACCTTAATTTTCTTTTGTAGGTAATGAGTGGTCGAGGCAAATCGTGATCAAAAGCCAAAGAAAGAAAGGAGATAGAGACATCAAAAACTAAGGGGAAAAATCCAGTCGAGAGATGTGAATTTAGCTCAAGTTGGGCGAAATTTGGTCCTCACCAGGTGAAAAACTTCAAGAGAAGAGAAATAATTCGAGCACCGAGGCTGCAGTTTTCGTTTCTTTGCATTTCTCTTGTGCCCTTTACTATATAAACGCTGCAACTCCTAATTACATCATACTTCATATTTTAAGATAATTTCTAGGGTTTAGGAAGGGTTTTAGGAAGAATTATTTTCATGCAAGGATTTAGGTATTTAATCAACAATTATTTATCTTAATTTTAATGAAATTTCTCTTAATTAGTTGGTATAATTCTCTACTCTTCTCTTTATTGCGTTTCATCTAGTTTAATTTTTTATTGAATCATACTATTATCTTACTTGATCTTTGTGTTTGGGTTTTGATTTGATTAGTAAAATTAGTGGAATTATTACTTGATTAATAATATTTGATTGTCAAAGATTGAATCTTTTTACACGCATTTCGGGACGACGATACATTTATGTTTAAATGTGATGATTGTTGTTATGCCTTGTGACTTTGTGAGTAGTTTCTTCACTAGGGGTCGATTGTTCCAAAAATGCAATTGTTTAGTGATTAAAATCCGATCTAGGTTGTTAATGATGAAACTTGGTGTTGTTAAGGGGGTTTTAAGGTGAAGATCATGTTCGGTTTGTGTTGAGTCTCGACCTTGACCCTTGACCTTCAACGAGAGTTGATTAGATTTGAGTACCCTTTCATCATGTTCGCATTGACTAAACACGGTTGAACTTTTGAGAGAGAACCGATTGAGAGATACCCTTGACGATTCTCACCACAGGAGTGGGAGGAGGATGATTTAGGATCAAATTTGGTGTGCTTAATACCTTGACTTGTGTGATACCCTCACGGGAGTGGGAGTTACTAGTTAGTCGACCTTCAAGTGCTATAACAACTGTTTGTGTCGTTTTTAGTACACGACGATAATAGTATGGTGGGTCTACTAGTATTATCCTTAATATGTAGCTAGTGATTAAAGATTGTTGTGAAAGAACGATAGAGATGCAAAAATATAAAGAACGCAATGACTTTTTTACGTGGAAAACCCTTTACGAATGAGGGACTAACCACGGGCACCAAGCCAGGACTGAAGTTTCACTATATTCGGAACAGAGTTACAGGACAGAATAGTAGTATTGATTGTATTTTTCTTGAATGTGATCTCTCTTTGTGTGTGAATGAATTGCCTTCGAAATGATCTTTCTCCTCCTTTTATAGCTTGAATCTTGTGGTATAATTACTCCTTTGTAACGGTTCCTTTTTTCATGCCCTTAATTCCCTCCTACATTTATGTTGGCCATTAACTTCCCTTGACCGAGTCTTCCTTAATCTTCTCTTGTATAGTTAATTCCTCTTGTATAGTTAATTCCTCTTGTGAACGGATTAAATGCTCTTTGACTTGGTCTTTATGGTTGCAATTATCTCCTCTTAAATAGCAATTAGTTCCTCCATTTAGGGAATGGTCTTCTCTTTGCATTTGACTTCGTATAAGTAGTCTTTTTTCTATCCCGGACATCCTGTCCTGAACCGAAGAACCTGTCCTGGACTGACGACTCATGTCCTGGTCAGGTAAGGCCTGATGAGCCATTTGTATATTAGACTATGTGAATTTTTTGGTCCCAACAGTCTTCAACTATAGAGATTAAAAAAATATGAAATTTGGTGTATTTATACTATGAAAATAAAGCATTTTAAGAATGATACAAAATGATTTTTATCTTTTTTTCTTAATCTACTTCATAACCTACCAAGAAACGTATTCTTGTTAGAGGGGTGTATCGGTGTATATCACACGTGTGTGTTACATGCCTCTCGAAATGGCCGAGGGTGAATACTTCTGCCCCGTGGATTCATCATGATCGTTGATTTAAAAACAAGATCAAAATAAAGCTTTCATAGCACACAAATTGCAAAAACATGCATGTTTGACAAGTTTTGCGGCTTAAAGATGCATATTGGACATTTGGATTTCAGAATTACTGTTGATGAATGTACCATTAGATGATAATGGTCTCACTCTGAAATAACCTTAGGCGCTTCGACATTCATGCTCAGACAGTTGAATTCGAAAGCCAATATAGGCTTTGATAGCATAACCGTAAGACTTAAAGCGCTTGTATTTGCTATGGTTCCTTCGATAGCTTTATGTACGGAAGTTGAACACTGATCCTCAACAGCCTGTTGCCCTGTCTTAAGATCGATGTCAGCCGTAGGAGATAGCCTTGATATTTGGAGAGGATGGACTATGCCAACCCTATACATGAAACATCGTCCATTTGTTAGGAATGCACTAATGAGCAACGGAATTTACGCAGTGGCCCCCCGCCTATAGCTGGGTAAGAGGGTCACACGTACAAGAGAATGAAAAATTGTGAACCCATATATGAAACGAAGTTCTATCTGTTGAGAAAACGAAAGAACAATAACAAAATTATTTACTGCCTCAAAACCTCTTATCTATGGCAAGGTAACAAGATCAGATATACATGGCCGAGGCATTGGTAGGGTAGAAATACTCTTTGAGGTGAATGATTTTATAAGTAAATTCATCGGTAATCCAAGTTGTCGACATTTTCACTTACTACATTCTATCTTATGCAAAAATTATGCCTTGGGGTCCTCCGCAAGAACCTAAATTGATGAACCATAAGAATGACAAGCATATGAAGAATGAAGAACGATGCAGACCTGCACTCCATTTGGCAAGAATATTTGAGAAGGCTAGCATGATACTGTGTGCGTCCACTGCAAATTCAGCACATAAAAACTTTTGATGCTCATATTCAGAAAAGTGGGAAATGTACTCCCTTAACACAAATCCTAGATGACATTACCTAAAGCTTGGAAGTGACATATTGATGCGTGGGCCCAGCAACGCTTTAGAATTATCCTTGGGCACTGATATAAACGTTAACCCAAAAAAAGAAAAAAAAAATTAGAACAGATTCTAGTCCGGCTAGTTCCACATCTATGTTCAAACAATATAGCTTTTGCAATATGGTGAAGTCTCAGCCAAACATTTTTCTCAAATCTTTTTCAGGCTGAATGCTTGGCTCAAATTATAGTGTGTTAGTTCATCGTAAAGTAGCACAAACGAGTCCATGTTCTCTTTGTGTAACTCCCTCTTATTCGTTGAGTTTTTAGCATTTGTGTATGGCCCAAACGATGGTGGTTGGGTAGGTTGAGCTGAGTGAGTGTAAGGAAAGAGAAAAGGTGACGGGGTTGGGTTGGATTGTGAAGATTATACTTATGAAAGTGTTGTAAATTCACTGAATGACGCAAAAATGCAATTTCAATGAAAGAAAAGAAGCAACAGATATTGACTGATGACAAAATAAACTTACGTGAACTCAGGAGGCTGATACTAAAGATATCATCTGCAGACGACAATTCGGTAACTTTTGTATCCAAATCAAATTTCACACTAGGCGTCTTGCTTAAAAATCGTTTAACTCTGCTCTCCTGCTGACCCTTATTAGTTGCGATGTCTGCTGACTGCTCTGGACAGCACCGAAGCTATATAAGAAAACGTGGAACCAAATTCAATACTCCGCAAATTCAGATTAAGTGTCCTGGATAATAGCTTCTCAAAGCCACATTTCTTTATACACAATTTTATGCAGATCAACTTTAAGGAAAGTCTAGTAATAATTTAGTTCAATTAAAATACCATTCCAAAAATTGAGCTCCACGCTCACCTTTGTGAACCTCGCAACATGGCTTGGAAGCCCCACATCCTGCAAGAGCGAAGATAAATAAGCACTCATTTAATAATAGAAGCGGAAACTGATACTCTTATTACCGAGTAAAAAAAAAAATATGTTCAGAGTAAAATACAACTGCAATCTCGTACCGTCCGTCCATGAAGACATGCCTCATTGCTGTTTACAAGAACTTTGGATGCCCATCTATTTGACAGACATGCACAAAGATGGTCAGAGACTTACATGACAGCATCAGCTAAAGTACGTGTTAATTCCAGTGTGAGTCAGTGTTGTAAAGATCTATAAAGGAAAAAATAGATGTGAAGAGGAACATACGCGCAAGATGTTGGGGGATTCCAAACTATTCCAGCGATCACCACCAACTGAAATGAAACGCAAGAATTAGCATAAAAATAAAATTTTTTAGGTGCTTCAACAATATTGAGTTCAACAAGAAAAAAGCCATTTGAATAGCCAGCTGTGGAACGTAACCATGACGATAATAATGAAAAACAATAAAATTACCCTAATATCAAAACCGTAAACTCTCACACCCATCAACCATAAGAAAAAAGAAAGCTCACAGCAGAGGACAGTTGAAGTGAAATGCAGTGACCTCATCAAATGCTCCAACAGGGCTATCATCGTAGTTAGCAAGAAAGAAGCCACCAAGGGTGTACCTGGGAAGCCCCAAATACCCGTTAATTCACAAGACAAGTTGTAGGAGAAAATAAATGTTAACCAGAAAGGATACCCGAAGGCTTCAACAAGTCTCAAGTCTTTCGGAATGAGAGCTTTAGCGACATGAGATTTAACCAGATGAAACTGATACACGGCCCTGCAAACATGGTCATAAGTCATACAGGAATACGAAGAGAGGCAGGCAACACGGACAGGAGAAGAATCCTTGCCTGCCTTTGAACCTCCAAGGTGGTTTTCCATAGCGTCTGTTTCCTGCTTCTCTATTCTCCATCTATCTACTTGAATCAGTTGAATGTATCTGTTTGTTATCCAATGACGTCAATTTCCAACATAAAATCAAGCTACCAGCCTACCATAAGATTCAGACTCATCAAACGCTCGTTAGAGTAACTGTCCACATTAGAGTAACTAACAGCCAACTGGACAGAAATTTAATTTAGGAGCTGTGTGCAAATTGTTAAGGTTCATTAGTCCATGAAATGGCCAGTCGCTACATAGCAAAATGAATATGAACTCGAATCTAGTATTTCCTTTGTTTCATAACTTATTTGTTTACCTTTCTAGTATATGAACTCGAAATGTTTTCTTTACCCACAAATATAATTCGATCAACTTACCTCCCTGTTTTAATCACTTGTTTACCATTCTATTTCGGGAAAAAGTCTAAAAGATCCATTTTCTTAGCATGCAAATATAATTGATCTATAATTTGATCAAATATCATCTAGAATCATCGGTCCAAATCAACATCTTCCTCCGTTTAGTCATTAATTTAATGCATCAAAGTATACTTTTACACAAAGAAACATCAATTTAAATTAATTCTAAAAGTAAAAAAGTAAACAAATGACTGACGCGAATGACCGACTCGGAGGGAATGTCATTTAAAATCATTAGTCTAGACCAACCTCCTTTTTTTCATTAAGTTTTATGGTTCAAGCTACATTCTTATTTAAAAAGATGGCCAGTTTACACCAATATCCAAAATAGAAAGGTAAACAAACGAGTCCGACAAAAATTGTTCTAAATCGGATATGTCATATGGACGATCGTATCATTTTCAATCAACAAAACTAAGGCAGAAACAACATTCCTCAGTGTAGTTCAAAACGCACCGAACCCAAGTGTCGAGCCCAAGACAAGACATTCCGACGAAGTGAAATGTTGAAGTAACATAGCCTTAGAGTCAACTGAGTATCGCCAAGTCATCCCAGGAAACCCCACTGTTAAGAGTATAAAACCGATTTTGGAACTCCAACCATCAGCTTCAAATTTTGGTTAAGTTCTATCAGCTTAAGCTCATGGTTGGAGTTGGAGTCCTATGATCGGTTTTATACTCTAACTGCCACAAGACAGCCAGTACCAGAATATAGTATATAAAAGCAGCAGAGACTGAAAGTCTAAAACGACTACGGCCCTATTCTTTTGGACTAAATGGAGGCGAGCATAGTCAAGCTGAATAATAAAATGGAAATAATGTGTAAGAAATCTAAGTGTGAGAGAGAGGTTTACCTTGTGAAATAAATTAAATGACAGATAGAGCTATTAAGTGCATTATATTTCTAGATTTAGGGGAGAAAGTTGGAACAATTTTGGATAGGCCGTTAGAAGAGCAAGAGAGGTAGAAAAGGAAAGAAAGAGGATAATGAATGATCTCCTAGTTGGGATTTTGTTCGGTGACGGGTTTTCAGATTGGAAGTTCAAAATATCCTTTGTTGTTCAACACCTGTCCAGTCCCTTTTAACCAACTCCCATCATCTTTGGAGACACATGTTATTAACTCCATGGGTATTGCTATTTATCTTCTCCTTTTTATTTTCTCTTTTATCTTCTTCTCTCAAAATTTATTAAAAAAGAATATAATTTATCTTCTTTGTAGAAGGTAAATTGGAGAAGGTAGATAGCATCACTCTAACTCTATTCAACTTCAATTGTATAATTTGTTTTTTCACACTTTTCGAGGCGCAAATTATAACGACAATATCTATAGTTATACAAAGTAAAAATTATAAAAATGTGATATTATTCTTGTACACATAAAGACCAATCAAACAAAATCTCACATGACTATATTTTTATTTATATACTGCGAGCAATTGTGAAGATTCTCTCGCTAGATAAATAGTGTCAAAAAGTGATTGGATGCAATTGGAGTTTAATGAAGGGAGTATTAGTTACGGATAGAGTTGGCAAGTCTTATCCAATTTGAAATATGAGTAAATTCGGTTCAAATCGACGTAAAAATTTTGCCACCCGAAATCGACCTGACCAGACCCAATTGTTGGTGATTTGAATGAATCACTGATTCGTTTCGTTTGGTGTAGTCGGGGTTTAGTTACAAAGAAGAGTGAAGCCATAATAGCTATATATATGACAGGTTAGGAGCGCGGAATGCATGCTTATCTAAGTGTTCGAGTTTGCGATTTTGTAAATGATCGAAAGAGTTGTTAAGTAGGAAACTAGCAAAATGGAGACTCAATTTTCTCGACCCCTATTGAAGTGGTCACCCCTAAGTATAGAGGTGGGAGCAAATTTGGTAAAATAACTAGTTTGTTGGGACCCCGATCGGGGTCATCACCTCTGGGTACAGGGGTGAGAGCAAACTTGGCAAATTATTTAATTTGTTGCAACCTCGATAGGGTTAGCGGCCCGGGGCATAGTGGCCGATGCAATTTCGTAGTTTTAGTCAATTTTCGAACATTATTATTATTATTCATATCTTTTGTAACTGTTTTATAACATTCATTTTCACTAGGAATGTTAGGAAGGGACAAATTATTTCATTCTCCTTGATCATTCGTAACAAGGAAGTTATAAGAAACCCCATCTTAATCTCCTGTCTTCTCTGTATGATAAATACATTTTACTCTTAAGGTTTTTCACTCTAAATTCTAGCGCCGAAATTAAGAGCGTGATTTTTCGTCTTATCTCATAAGAAAATCATGTAACTCGCGGCACATATTGGGTCAATCATTCTTGGAGGAAAGCGTATATAATACGTAATTATACAGATACCAAGACGTATTATTCTTCGATATCCGTTTTGTTGTCTCGATGTAGGTTTTGATCAAACAGATACTCCCAAGAAGCCAATAATCTCTTTAACACCTCGGCCCAATCCTAAGGCCGAGTATGTCACCCACGGTTGCTCGTCAGGCTCTTGTTGGTATGAGTAGTACTTTCAATCCTCTTAAGCACTACGTCAATTGAGCTATTACACGAACCTCTTCAATGGGGCACCCACCTGAACAACATGTTCAGACGACGTCGGGTGTTACACACCCCCACTTGAAGAACACAACGTCCTCGTTGTGCCTGGTAGCTACCCGCAGTATAGTTCCTCAGAATCCTCCCCCGCTAGGTGCGTACCTAGCCAATAACATGACCCGGATTTCCACATGGTCACAAGGTTGCTCTGATACAATTTGTAACACCTTGGCCCAAACCTAGGACCCAGTATGTTTTGTCCTCACATCCGGGGAACTTCCCGTGAGGTCACCCATCCTAAGATTGCTCTCAAGCAAGCACGCTTAACTGAAGAGTTTTTATGCATGGGCCACTAGAAAAGAAGATGTATCTTGTTGGTATGAGTAATACTTTCAATCCTCTTAAACACTACGTCAATTGCTCTATTACATGAACCTCTGTGTCGACGACATCGAATTCAAGGTTTTTGGGTTTTGTGAGAACTCGTTTTGCGAGGGACTTTGTTTGGGATATTCTACGATTTCTTTGTGGAATGCCAGCTTATGGATGATTTGTTATTAACAAATTGGTGATATCAACGGGATAAATTCTTTGAATTTGCTTTCATAATACAAATATTGATATTCATTTTGTTTAGTTGGCATTTTTTGCATTGTTATGTGATAATGGGTGATTCATTAGAATCAAGTTGTTGAATGAAATTGTATGATTGATGATTATCTAGGTTAAATTTACATGTAAGTGTTTATTCATCATAATTAATGTGTCATATGTGGCATGTGGTTGATTTTATACAAGTTATTTATTGATCTTGTATGACATATATCATGTGAAACATGTTTGTAAACATGTATATTTGTTGATCAATTGGTTTAAGACAAGGATCATGTCTTTGTGTTGTGGTTAATATGAAAAGAACTGTATGCTCATCATCATGATATTAGAAGGGATATTGTTTACTATTGTGATGTTTTAATTATCATGCAAGGATAATATTCATTTTAAAATTGATTACGTGTTGTCATGTTTCATGACTATGCTTTAAAAGGATATGTTTGTATTTTAATAATCGACAATGAATAGTACATTCATAATAACGCAATAACTTATTATGTTTTGATCAATGGATGTATGAACGTTTATTTCATTGTGTATCCTTGTGATGATTGTATTGTAATGATTATCATGTTTTATGTCATGTATGAATTATTATAAGTTTATTAATGCTTGTAATTGATTGTACCTTGTAATCTTGGTAATTATGGCTTGTATTAGTCATTTTGAGATTATGGATTCATGGTGGTTTAGCCATGTGGGAAATGATTCAATAACATTATGTATACAACTATATGACAAGTGCGACATGGAATGATCATTTGTTGTAGGATAGTGACAAGTTGATCTTTGACATAAACCAAAGACAATTTGTTGTGAATGAAAATTTTGTCATCATGCTCTTAAATGAAAGACATGGGGAAGGTTAATATGATCCTTGGTGTTAGGATCACGGGTGAGAATGATAATTATTCTCCAGTAAGTGATCCCAAAGGTTAAGTGTGGTGCTTATATCCTATATGATTAAAGTGGAATCTCGACTCATATTTTTATCATGACTTAATTGTTATTGGGGTTTAAAGTTGAGTTGGTATACTAGTTAAACTAGTAATCATCGTTGGTAAACAATTAGGCATGTGTGAAAGATATGGAACCATGGATTATGGTTTGTCCGATGTCAGGTTTTTCTTCGATTTTAAAAGGAAATTATATGCATATTGAATTACCAATGTAGATGGTTGTTTTTTTACAAATGGTGGTGTATTCTTTCTTAAGAGAGGTACCAATGGTTTATGGTACGGTCTTCCATGAAGCGAATTTTAAATGAGTAAAATGTTTGACATGATTGGAGTCAAAATTTGTATTGTTGTTTAGCTATAGTCGGTAAATAGGCTAAGTTGTTAATGGCTTTGATCTACGAGTTTTCTTTAAGTTTGGGGCCAATTTTACTTATGTTTGTGATATTGTTGCTACTTTGGCTAAGTTTATTGTCAAGTGGCAATGGTGACTGCACGCATCATCGAGTGTTAGAACTAACATGGTTCATTTACCATCATAAAAAGGATGGTTTTGTTTATTTATGAGATCTCAAGGTTTTATTAGTGGATCGCTTTGGTTAACGATCAACTAGCGACTTGGTATAACGTCGGTAATCGGGATGCTTCTTAAAACCTTATGAGTCTTTGGTGGTAGGATACTCAATCCCCTTCTAATGTGACATTAGAGGCAGAATTCAACGTGAAAGTCCTATTATCTTAAACTTGAGCACATGAAAAAGTCCCGAAGGTATCTGTTATGACTTTCATGAATAGGATGAAGGGTAATCTTCTTAATGAATCTTTAATTTGTCAAAATGCTAGTGCAAGTGCACGATAAAATATTCACCTATGTGAGGCATGAAGTTTTGGCCGCTTCAAGAAAGTTCCGGGTTCACTTCTTATATGCTCTCATGAATGGATATGAACACAAGGGTTGTTAATTAGTGTCGGTTTAACTTATGAAGTTGTTTTAGCTTATGCGTATGATTATCTTTAAATATTCAAAATGGGTAAAGGGGTTCAATGCTTAGACACACCCTGATACACCAAATATTAGAAATGTGTAATTTTACTAAGTGATAATTCAATCTTCGTGACATTGCCAAGATGTGTTGTTTATCGGTTTTGCCGAACCAAGCTAAGGATTACTCTCAAATGAGGGAGGATTTTTGGTGATTTATAAATCTCCACTTCATTTGGTGTAGTCGGAGTTTGAATCGGCTGCAAAGAAGGGTGAACTCCGAATAGCTATATGACGGGTTGTTAGTGCCGAGTGAATGCTTGTCTAAGCGTATTTTTATTTTGCGTTTTAGTGAATGATAGAAAGACTTATTACTTGAGAAACTGACAAAAGAAAACTTAATTGTCTCGACCCGTATTGGGTTGGCCAACAAACTTGGTAAAATAACTAATTTGTTGGGACCCCGATAGGGGTGTGAGCAAACTTGGGAATAAATAATTAAATTTATTGCAAGTCTCAATAGGGTCGGCACCCCTGGGCATAGGGCCAATGCAATTTCGCGGTGTTAGTCAGTTTTCAAACATTATAGCATTCTTATCTTTTTGGAAGTTTTTTTTAACATTCCTTTTCACTACGAGTGTTGGGAAGAAACTCCATCTTAAGCTTCTTTCTTCTTTGTATGAAAAATACATTTCACTCCTACAATTTTTGCTCTACATTCTATTGCGAAAATTAAGAGTATGACTTGTAGTCTTATCCCACAAGATAATCGTGTAATTCGGGCACATATAGGGTCGATTATTGTTAGAGGAAAGCGTTTCTAATGCATCATTTTACAAGATACCCAAGAGGTATTATTCTCTGGTATCTGTTTTGTTATTTCGATGCAGGTCTCGATCATACCAAACGCCCCCAAGAATCCGACACCAATGATGACCCCTAACTCGATATGACTCGATTAAGGTAGACTCACCCAACCTGACCCGAGATGACTCGTAACTCCAATTGTCTCGATAACTATTTGACCTGAGCCGATCAAAAAGCAGGCTCCACTCAACAAATGACTCGACCTTTAGCTCGACTTGATCCAACGAGCTAAATACTAAAAAGATAACTTACAAAAACTAAACCCAACTTAACCAAACAAATTATTAGCAGGACTCGACTCAAAAAAGACGTGAATTGAACCAACCTAAACTTGACCAAACACGACCTAACCCGACAAATCAATCAAAATGACCTGAACTCACCTGAACTCAACCCGACTCAACAAATCTATCTGAATGACACGACCTGATAATGACCCGATCCAACGCGGACCCGACTCAACTTCCCTTAACTCAACCCGGCAGCAACCCTGACCTGAACCGAAGCAAACCCATGCTATGCTTGACCCGAATAACCCAAACCATAAGCGACCAAAATGTAGTTATGACACTATAATGATCCGACCAGACGAGCTAGACCTGACCCGGCTAACCCGATTGGCACCTATAGCTACGTAGTACAAGCTTGAAACTTTTTACAATATAATGACGAAAATACTTATTGAAATAGGGGCGTAACAAAATTATTTAGCAAGATGGTTTCCATGTAGGGCCAGCTTTTGTCCAGAGTAGTAAACAAAAATGTTGAATCATAATGTGGCAATTCAAATGAAAAAGAAATTTGATATTGCATATTTTATTTTTACATAGAGCAGAAACCCAAGTTAAAATAAAAATATGTAGCTAGCATAAAAAAGCCATTTCAAATGGCGAATTGATTGCAATAAGAACACCATTCACAATGGCGAATTTAGAAAAACATAAAAAATAACCCTTAAAAACGTCGAGCGAGAATGTAGTTTTTTAACTCACACATCTTACTCATTCTTAGTCTTACCCGACTTCCACTCATTTCCCTAACTTCATAACTTTCTTTCGCAACCCTCCCTCTAATCTCTCGACATTCACTCACATCCACCATCCTTTAACCACCAGCAAGACGACCTACTTGTAGCGCGGCCCAACATCGTGAAAGGTTAGTTAACAGGAACCTTTAAAGATCCAGGCTACGGACATCACATAATTATTCTCGTGGAGCGTAGGAGTATAGGTAGTTATTTTTGGAATCGTGCTAGCAACATTACACAGGAACCTATGTAGGTCCCGCCTCCGGGCATCATGTTATATAAGAGGGCCCTTATTCTATGGCAATTATGGGCTTGGAAGCGCATTGCTATTGCTCGCCCCATCGTTGTGCTTCCATGTCATCTAAGCAATAAGATAAGGCTTAATCAAAATAATTCACAACATCATGTCGATCTTGTAGGGTGTAGATGGCTTAGACCTGATCTAAAGAGGCCTTCTTGAATAAATGTACACATTACAAGTAATAGCACGTACATGTTAAAAACATCATGCGATGAAACAGTTTTTTTTTGTCTTACTTCGGACAAAAATCCAAGCCTACATGGACCTTATTTTACTAAATACTTCTATTATCGCCACATTTTGGTAAATATTATTTTTCAACATTATTTAAAAAAAATAACAATCCTTCACATTATAAAAAACAATACTCGGTATATTATACGGAACAATTTCTTTTAGATATTATTACTAATTACACGTTATTAAGAAAAAGTAAAAAAAAAAAAAAAAAGCAAATAAATTAGTATTACTATTAAGATATTGATATTGAACACCCTAGGAAAATCGTTTGTAGTTATTATTGCTTTTAGAAAATCAATATATCTAACTTAAATACTAGTCCCATATTTCCTCCTTAAAAGTAGGAATATTAACAAACTAGTTTTAAAGCACGTACGTTGCACGTGTTTAATATCAATTATAAATATTAATGTAAAAAATTATACAAAGTCATGAATTGAATTGATGATTACATTTTTCACGTACGTGTATTTCTTAGATAATTTTTTTTTAATGTCTACAATTTTTTATACCAACGTTGTTGGACGAATATATGCTATGATGTCATAGCTAGGTTATTTATTGAGGTAGTAACCTGATATTGCATGTAATTAAAATAAAAATTGCCGGTTAAAAAGTGGGTGGGTATAATTTTGGAAGAGATGGTCAATAGGTTGGTTTATTTAGAGTTAAACGAAAGGTTGGTATATTTATGGAAGACCATCAATAGGTTGGTTTATTCCTGTTAAATTTTCCTTATATTATTTTGAAAGATTCAAATTTTAAAATATTTACCTAAAAATCACAAAAAAGTTTAACTTGTACTAAATTTTTGCCATATCATAATCATTGATTAATCATTAATTAAGTAAGACAATTTATTATTTATATTAATTAGGGTTTAGATTTATATAAGTTGCTTTAGACTCTTTTTGTTGAAAAAACGATGTGGGACGAATATTTGTTGTAAAATTATAAGTATCTTTTCAAAAGGTTATTCTTTAGTATAAATAATTAAATAAGTACATATATCATATTACTTTTATCTTTTTTTTTTTTTAAAAATTAAATTTTTTTAAAAAAAATTAAAATTTAAAAAAATTACTCCCTCCTTTTTAATCTTTCCATTTCAGTTTTAGGAGACAAATTTTTATAAGTTCGAACGTGAATATATAAATAAATATGAAATTTTTATGTATAAAAATAACATATTTGAATTTATTAATTAATAATCTTTCATAAAATAATAATTTTAACGAAAAATAAGTCACATATAGATACACAAAAAAAAAGGTTAAAGAAAGGCGTTGGAGGATAGCTAAAAAAGCAAATGGGAAGAAAAAAAGATTAGAGGGAGTACTAAAAGTTTTAATAATGATCACTGCTCAATTATTGACCCATTTAGACAATTGATTCGTATACAGATCAAAGTTTATATTTATGTTAGATTATTTTAGATTCTTTTTGTTTATAGACCAATGTGGGACTTTGTAATGATGTCATAAGTTAACTTTTGAAATGTAATTAATTATTTATTCTTAATTGAAGTAAATACTAATGTAATGTATACTCAAACCACTGCAATGCATGGGTCTAATGTCAATAAAAATATCGAAGTTTTGGAAAAATAAAATTGTAAAAATAGGTGATATTATGATTATATGGGTCACCTACAATCAAACAAACAACCTTGTTTATTTTTTTTACGCATCATTAAGATTTTGTTCAACGTTTATCACAAAAACTCAAAAAGTGTTGATATATTTCACTATTTAAATGTCCTAGATAATAAAATTTTGTATGCCTTATAATTAACAAAATATTTCATTCTAAAACACGCATGATTACAATGTTATATTAAAAATGCATGTTTAGTTATTTACATATTTTATAGAATTACCAAATTGTATTATAAATTTGTTATTATGTGTAATTGAATTCATTATTTATTTTAAGAGCAAATCATTGTTATTGTATTCAGTCTCTTATACTCCCTCCATCTCAGTTAATACGTTACTATTACTTTTTGCACAAACATTAAGGAAATACAAGTGGATGTCTAATACAACAATAAAATATGATTATCCAATACACTTGCAAATCATTTTTTACATATAAAAACTTACTAAAAATGAAAATAGTAACGTACTCACTGATACACCCCAAAATGAAAATAGTAACGTATTGACCGGGACAGAGGGAGTATCAAACTCTTATGTTTCTATTTTTATTTTTTAAAAAAAAAATTTAACATTAACCATGAATTGATAATTTATTTAAGTTATACTCATTAGTTAACTGTTGACCTTGTGCTACATTCATCAAAGTTTATATTTATATTAATATTTTTAAACTCGATTATTTAAGGTCCGATGTGGGACAAAAATATATTGCGGTATAAGTTATTTTTTTCAATAATTTATTTTTCTTTTCATCAAAGTAATTATAATAAATTTTATACACGTATGATAGCATTTTTTGAAAAGAATCTAATGGCATAACTTTTGCATTCTTTTGCTAATAACTTTTAGATGCTTGGGTGTCGGGGACGCAGTCCGAGAGAACCACTTCTAGGCGACCCGATGGGTACCCCTGGACGAGGGTGGCTGATATCCTTCGACCCGGTGGTTCTTGGAATGTGGAACGAGTGAAGGAATGCTTCCTTCCATTCGAAGCGGAGCGGGTTCTTGGTATCCGTCTGAGTGCGCGAAACATAGATGATGGGTGGTATTGGGAAGGCGAGAAGGACTGTGAGTATTATGTGTGATCGGCGTATAAAATGTATCAAGGTGGGGATGATAGACTTACTGAAGCCTCTAGCTCGAATGTGGATAAATGGATATGGTGAGGGATGTGGAAAACGAAAGTGTTCCCGAGAGAAAGTCTTTTTCTTGAAATGACGTAAAGAAGCTCTTCCTACGAGGGCCCGTATTTATAATTGCATGGGGTTCGGTGATGGGGGTATGCCCAGTTTGTTGTACGGCCGAGGAGACTGATATCCATATTTTTCGTGACTGTGGGTGGGTTCGGGAGGTTTGGGATGAGGGTGTTATGGATGTGTGTGAGGTGGGCGCAGGACGTGAGCTGAGGGAGTGGGTATCTGATATGTGGGAGGGGCTTGATGAGAGAGGGAGGACTAAGTTTATGACGATTTGATGGGCGATTTGGAGGGGTCGAAACGAGTTTGTATTCGAGGGAGTCGAGGTGAGACCGAGGGTGGTGGTGAGTTGAGTGGAAGGAGTTTTAGTCGATTTGAGTGATTTGGTAGAGAGAGGGGGAGATAGCGTGGAGGGAGGAAGAGAGAATGGGCAATGGTAAGTGAGGGAGATGACGAATTGTTGGGTACCTCCGGAGAATGGGGTTGTCAAAGTTAACGTTGATGCGGGTGTGTGTGAGGGTAGAGTTAATTATGGCGTAGTGGCGAGGAGGGCAAATGGGGAGGTAGAGTGGTGTGTAGCGGTTCAGGAGAAAGGCTCTATGGAGGTGGGGCAGGCCGAGACGGTGGCGGTTTTGACAGGGTTGCAGAAAGCGGTGAAGATGGAGACTCGGAGGGTTATCATCGGAAGTGACTGTTTGCAGGTGATCCAGAATCTTTGAGATAATGTTAGAGGGCGATGGACTTATCATTTAATTCTAGATGACATTTTTTATTTATGTAATGCATTTGAGTCAGTTTCTTGGAGTTTAAGCGGTAGATTAGGAAATAAAGTAGCGCACGAGCTAGCCCACTTGCGTCCTTGGACTGGGGGTAGGCGACATTGGATTCGGAATTACCCGTACAAAATTTGTAACTTTAATTTTGATGATATTCGTTTAATGTAGTAAAGCCCATTTGGGTATTCAAAAAAGGAAAAACACTCAGTTTAAATTAGTTTCTTCAAAACTGTTTTTTTTTTTTTAAATATCAATGTGGGACAAATATAATGTGGTATGTATAGGTTATGTTTTAAAAAGTTAATTATTTTATTGTAATTGTACTAAATACCATTGAGTGTTGGGCATGTACGCTCATATGAGAACACATTTTAAATTTGAAATTGAAGATGTTACTTTTATAT
>JAUEKU010200190.1:0-17245 GCA_032274805.1 Gypsophila paniculata | reverse complement strand
GAAGAAGAAGGAATCACAAGAAAAGTTTGAGAAGTTGTTGCGTTGTGTGAGAGAGAGTGAGGGTTGGTGAGAATTGGTGGAGACTTTAAACATGCCCAACAGTACGACTAAGTCTTATAAAGACGGTCTATCACTAACAGAGTGAAAGAGGACTTTATTGATGCATAAAATGTGACTATATTTAGGTTGATAAGGATTATCATCAACTAAAATGTGACCACTTTTATATCTTAGTAATAATCATATTATGCACAATTACGATCATATTACCAATAAAATGAGCTTATTGAGTAAGAAGCTCATAAAACATGATTATGAATTTATGACGATAAAGGGTCACAATTACTCCGTATCACTAGAAAATCATACTCCGTAAGAGTTGGGATTACTTAAATTTACCAAATCATATATGGAGTACTCCACAAATTATGTCTAAAATTACCCCGGACTAAATCATAGGTTGGTGTGAGAGTGAGGGTTGCTGGAAAGTGGAATCATTAACATGCACATGCCTACCACAACATCGCATTTGTATATCCCTTTTACAAGAATTTGGGTTTATATATGCACTAATTCTCATATAAAATCGTCTTATTATAACTTATAATATGATCATATCGTTTATAATTTATCGTCACAATTATATGATATTAGTGTTGTTCTTATTGGAATTCTAATCCAGCAAAATCAGAGTGAAGGGATTGAACTTGAAACCCATGAGAATGTCACTCATGTTCAAAGTACAAACTCATTATTACAGTATCTATTTTTATTGTTTTCGTAACTATTTTATCAATTATGGCACTTACTTTAATCAAGAAACCCTTCTATTATTTTTAGTCACCAATGTTTGATTTGCCGTACCCATTAAACTCTAAATTGTAAAATGATCTTATGATAAGATATTATAATACCGTCTTACCAAAGACACACTCTTATATATAGGCATACAACCCATTTAGACGGATGGTGATCATTTTTGACTCAAATATGACCACTTTCATATCTCCTAAAAATAATCACTTTAAATTCCACTCACGATCAACCTAAATATGATCACATTTATGCATCAGAAAACCCGTATAAAAAATGTCAGCCGATCATTATCAAGACTTTGGTTCCTCAAATATGGCAAACTATATTATCATTCACAACATCTCAATACACAAGCGCAATACATAAACTACCCTCAGGAGAGCTCAAAACAAATTGGGCACCATTAACACTGACAAAGCATATACTCTACACAAACAGGAAGTATCACTTATTTTTATCGGTTATTTAATACGGAGTACGAACTATATTTATAATTAAGTGCTGTGCAGTTAAGGGCACTTGGGCTTGCCCTTGTTGTTCTTCAAGTCCCTGTAGCAAGGGCACTCGTGCTTGTTGCCGTAAGTACCGGAAGGCACACAATTACACTTCAAACAGCATATGTTGCAGTACTTCAAGCATCGGTCTTGCACACTGGCCTTCGAGCATCTCACTTTGCACTTGCTGCCACACATTGCTTTAGTTCGGCCCCAACGAGTTTAGCACAGCATAATAGGGAAACAAGAGGAGAGAAGAGAAACAAAAAGCGTGTTAGCAATTGCAGTAGAATGAACAACAATGAGCTAGAAGTACTCCTGAAAAAAAAAAAAAAAAAAAAACACTACCCCGTACTATAATTCCACTGTCTGGCGATACTAATCTTATGATGCGATTTTTTTTGTTAAAATTACTTTGAAACGGTAACAAAACCTTCACATATAAATTAACTTAACACTTACTTCCAATTAGTTTTGGAATGAATCAGGTTTTACTTCCCTAGAAAAGATCAAAACTTGAAGGAATATGCATCACACCTTCATAAACAGAGTTGTTTCAAGCACAGCACAAAAAATAGAAGGATGTGATTTCTCTTGTTTGGATAATAAAATCGGTTAAAAATCCTTTTAAACCGTTAATATATGAAAGGCATAGTCTCCTCTGTCTCCTCGCTCCTTTCCTCTTCCCTAAACTTATGTCCAAAGGTAGTGCATAGAACGACGATAACTATATTTGAGTTTAACTACTCTAAAGTAATAAATTAATGAGTCACTAGTTAGTTGTACGTATAAAACGGTCTCACTAGAAATATACCAACTAAGAAATCAATTAAGGTATAGTCACATTCATTATGGTTATCAGACACACAGATGCAAGACTCTGCACATTCACCCTCCTTACCCCCCGCTTATTTCGAGAGCCCTGAGGGACTGAGGTAATGTTTCGTCGTCATAGACTCATAGTAGAAGTATAGTCACATTCAAATATCACAGACGAACAAGTAGCAATACCTGATTGAGCATCCACTTGTTCCACAACTGTGGAGGCTAAAATAAGTGAAATAAGAAGCAGAGTTACAAATAAGAACCTCATATTATGATTCACAAGTGTTCTTAAATGATTAATGTATTTGGTTTTAGGTCTTAGTGAAGTAAGGTAGGTGAGTGAGTGAGTGAGTGAGTGAGTGAGTGTACTATATATAGTGAAGATTAAAGGCAATTATTGGGATTTTGGAAGTTGAGACAATTTCCTAAAAAGTTGATGAAACAAATGAACAAGTCAGGTAAATCCCATGTGCAGGTGGAGGATACAA
Organism: Gypsophila paniculata; assembly: GCA_032274805.1. Classification (NCBI taxonomy): domain Eukaryota; kingdom Viridiplantae; phylum Streptophyta; class Magnoliopsida; order Caryophyllales; family Caryophyllaceae; genus Gypsophila; species Gypsophila paniculata. The sequence goes on along the minus strand of JAUEKU010200190.1, from coordinate 14,622 downwards.
GGTGGGGTTACCATTGTTCAAGGCCTGTGCATGTGGTATTGTTTCTAGTACGTTCACCGTTCCTCGAATTTACCCAGCTTTCTGCTCAAGTGTATTGTCAATTGAGAAAACCTCAATGACCGATGACGACTATTAGTCGTGCTTAGTTTTAGGTAGTATTGTCTCACCGTGAGGTTATATCATGTAGTTTGTTTTTAGTAATACCATCTCATATTGTATCTTTAGAAACAAATCAAATGCATGTACAGTGTACAGTGCAATTTTACATAGATTATCGTAAGTTTCTCTCGTTACATTTAATCTACCCTACTATTTTTTTTTTATTTTTTTTTATTTTTTATTTTTTTAATTTTCAGTATGTCCAACACTTCAACTTTTAGTATTGAAAATGATCATTCTATCCCCACTCGCTGCTCACTCTTTCAAAACTCTGTTTACAATTAAATGAAACGAACAGAGTACATGACCAATCACCTAAAAGGTAAGACCAACAATGTTAAGTGGTGAATTTTCTAGGATATCTGTAGGGTAGGTACGAGTGAGTCTTCAAAAGAAACGGCAGTTCTTGGGAAGAAATTTCTAGTGCAGGTTGAGTGTTTAAAAAACACAAATTGTCCACTGCTAAGGTAGGGCACTACTGCTGAATAAGTTCCTAGAAACTTCATCGCCAACTTTTACAAAAACTTTTTTTTTTTTTTGTTTTCGAAAATAGTGTTCAAAAGTAAAAAAATTAAGGACGTACGTGGTGCTAACTGCTAAGCTGAAACTAATCATGAAAAAATTGGTCCACTCAAGATTGATTATTTCTATTTTCCAGTTCGGAATAAACCAGATCTTTCGAGAGCGATCTTTAGAAAAAATGATGGTGAACTATACAAATGCTATTTCAAGTAGTGGCTTTGCCCAATTTTCTTTTTCTTTTTTTGAAAATTTTTGCACGTCCAAACTCGAAAGCCGCTACTTCAACTAGCGACTTTGGGCAAAGCCGCTCAGCGAATGATTAGCTTTGTGCTGAACCGGTAAAAGAAGAAACAATCCTACGTGAACCCAAAGCATGGCTTTTGGGTTCCAACATTTATTACTCTGTAATATTTTTTAGCCAGCATAATTGGGCAGGGACTTGATCATGTTAACTTCGTTTTTCATAATCCACATACTACATATCAGAACATTTAATAACAATTCGTGTAAAACTTACTAGCTCAACCCTAAAAAAACGAATGTTCCAAACATTATTACATCCATGCCTTCAAGTCTCACTCTCTCTACCAGTACTATGATGTCAAAGTGATGTAAACATTTCCGGTAGTGAGTTAAGGATTTCCAGCCACGACGGGGACTTAATAGTTGGACCTATCTAAATTTCAGAGTTTTTAAAAGTTTAATTTATCTCAATAAGTTTATAAGTAGTAGGTGAATACACTGCCAAACACTAATTGGCACTAGAATAGACAAGAAAACGTACCCAACAACAGTGTCCAGAAAAGACATATTTAGTTCAAGATACGAATACAAGAAAATAAAATGATATCTAATTGGGGTCATCACGAGAAATAATATGCACCCCTAAAAGCGTAGTTTGCATACCATATTAGGAGGGGAGCGGGAGGGGATGGGAGAGGAACGGGATGGATGGAAATGTGGATCTCTCCACTACTTTCCAACCTGACTTACTGTCCAAACTATGATAAATGTAAGTCTCCCTTCCCCTCTCTCTTTCCCCCTAAATCCCTTTGTCCAACTAAGGGGTAAGGATGTAAAGAGAAGGCATAATGGAGATTTGATGGACAAGCGCCATACCGAAACGAAGAATCACTTCAAGTCATGGGAGTCCTGACTCCTGTGCATCGTTATGCCACTCATGATGGATCATCTCCTCCCTGGACCTCGGACTGGAACACAAGCATAAACAAGTATCAAACAATGACAGAAGCTAAACACTCTGACTGACACCAAAACAACATAACAGGACTTGCATAGGTTGGTGTCGATGTAGCATACATCTTCACATATTCTAGCAAAAAACTACTTCAATAGGATACTCCATCCCATACCTCAACAGCCAAGTGCCTTGACTCTATTCCATACTTCAAATACAGTAAGATAAATGATGACTTTAAATTTAGCAGCAAAATCAGTATCAAGATTGAAATTGAAGGATTACATACGTCAGCCTCCCATGCTAAATGATGGTGGATATGTCTCATCAGACTGGTCTGAGTAGTAATCACCTGATGCCATTAAGTTTACCTGCATACGACACCAACAATATCTCAAAATATATTATAAACTTATTTTCATGCTTTGTCATGCTCGGCACTTTGGCAGAGACAGTCATACCTTGATTATTTCAGACTTAGAGCTTGGACGCATATATGCTGCTAAAACGCTCAAATTGAAGTCCTATTAAGAATATTGCAGAAAAGTTAATGTTAACATCAAATCTGTTTATCGAGTACCGTACAGAAAATAAAATACAATGGAATGATATGGTGACTTTTGCGGAATTACAACTATAGCAAAATAAAAAGAGAAGAAAACCAATAAACTGTAAACTTTGGACAATTTTAGTTATCTAACAAGTCTCTGATTCGCCTCCAGTCAGTAACCTACCATCCAAAAGCACGAAGGGATATAAGTAAACGAGCCATGGATTTCATGAACTGGCTAGTGAGACGTGAGATGGGGAAGCTTAGAACCTTTTCACCTAGTATAGTATTATTAGAAAGCATCGTAAGGATGTTATCCCTCAAATGAACACGCATGAATTCACAAAAAAAATTTGTCATGTTTGTATTCAGTTTGTCATACCTACTTTCTCATTTTTTGATGAATAGAAGTGTTAATTTCAAAAATGCTTTGTGATAGGAGTCAAAACACAAAAAATTGAAAGTAACAAAAAATTCTCTCTCACAGTAACAAGAGTTAATTTAGGATAAAGGGTCACAGATTTTTCATAACAAGAAGCTAAATGTTCGCTCTGCAGGAGCAAAAAAACAATGAATTGAGTTGGATGAAGTAATCGACGTGAACATTTAAAATAATCAAATGCAAACATCTAGTAACCTCCCAGCATGAAATAACATACACGAACAGAGGTCATTCCAGTGGTTCAGCAGAAAGATGTACGCTGAGTTCACCACCGGATATGCTACAATTTACGGAGTAGCATGTACTATGTACTCTACTCCCTTCCATTTTTAGTGATGTTTCCACTTCTATTTTGCACATTGTAGGTGTAATTTTCATGAGATGAAAAAGGAGTAAAATGGCGGATAAATAATATCGTAATATTATAAGTCAACAAACGAGGCAATAAGTGGAAGACAAAGAAAAGTATGAATGTGAATTCGTAATACCATCAGAAATACTTTGGTAACCTTAAAGCTAAAAAAGAAGATGCCAGAAATGAATGAAAACAATATGAGAAGAACAAAGAAAACCTAACTAAGAAATAAAGTGGGACAAACACTAATAACAGGAGGGAGTACTACTTACTCTGAAAGGATCGCCTCTCAATGATTGCACAAACATGGAAGCACCCGAATGCTTGCCCTGCAAAACAACAATAAACAAGTCTGTTATCAACATCGTATACTATATACTGTGTACTGCATAAATAACTCATCTTCTCCTGTTTGGTCGTTAAAGCCAGCAGAACTAACCTAACAAGATTGATTTCTCACATATAATTTGCCACCTTCAAGATGAGGAGTTGCAATTAACTTAAATATAATAAACCTAAACTGTTTTGGATAATGACAATGTCAATGATCAAGGGTAATTAAATGATAATAATGGAAGTTTAAGTGGGGAACAATGTTACTTTGAAGTTTGAAATTTAACTTTGGCTCTGTTGCGTGCCTAACATTGCACTAGATTTGAGAGTATCATCAAATGCCGCCTTAATCTTAACAACTGGCATCTCTGGTTAACCCCAAAACTGATTTTTCATATCATACAGTCAAATAGTTGTTGATAACCACACACATCAGCATCGAACAAGGTTTTTGCATATTTGAAGCCCATCCAATAACCATTTCAGGAAAATAAATTTTCCAATTTCTACCTATACTATATTCTCTAGTTAACAGAAACCATTTTCAACAAAATCCATCTTTCATCCTTCACTATTGAACAAACCAAAACCCAACAATATTCGACTAGCACTCGACAACAAAAGACAAAAGCACAAGCTGACATTGAGAAAGGAATAAAAACAAAATAGGGGAGACACAAGAGCCCCTATCAAGCAAGGGTAGAAAGAAACATCCAAGTAAAGCGGACACTCGTGTGCAAATTGCTGGGATTAAAAGAAATGGATAATGGAGGGTAGCAGGTTAAGCCAGATGGAGAACCTATAGCTAGAGCGGTTGGTAGCACATAGCGGCAGCTGGGATGGTGGTTTTAGGGTTTAGGATATTTAGATGAATAAAAGGAAAAAGAGGGACAGACACAAGCAGGGACAGACATCAACTTAATGAATTATAAGCAATTCAAGCAGTTGCATTATATACGGAGCGACAAAAGTTTTAAGGAATGCGCTTACTGTATCGATATCAATCACATGATGCTCTTTATGCTAGTAAACTTCTCTGATATCTTATAAGATTATAAGCATGCCATTGCAGCATTCACAGATTACTGCATCAGTAATGGAAAAAGCTATCTAACAAATGTCCGGTTTAAGTCTGACCTAAGTTCAAAAAGATAAGCCTCAAACACCCCCTGCACTCAAAGAAGGGCAAAAAGGGAACACAAATTCTCATGTGAGACAGTCTCACAGTAATTTATTGCGAGACTTCTCACATGAGTTAGTTATTACTTAAAAACATTTTTTGTGTTTTATTTTGTTATTCTCTGTCTCACGCTGTGAGACGGTCTCCAAGATACCTACTGAAAGAAGAAAACGAAAGGATGGCATACCTCCAAAGTTATATCACGAAGCCTCCTTCCAGTTTGAGCACAGCAAATACGAACCACATTCTCATCACAGCTTCCACTAATAATATAGTCCCTTCCATTCATGTAATATGAACGAGTATAATTCTGAGAACTTTCAGTTGCAGTAATCTCAAACTCTAACAGGAGCCTTCCATCAACTGCTGAAAGCTGCTTAACCTAGACACGTACACGAGAATGTAAATTTATCAAGGAAAGCTACAAGTATGTAGCACTAAAATAAGAAATGACAGTAAAATCAAGCACAATTATTTCTTTAAGTACGACATCAATGCAACAGTGATTGTTGAAATTGCAGAGACGAGACACTCTACATATTTCATAACTTCAAATGCAAACATCATGCCAGTATGAGAAAATGGGATAAGTGATGAGAATATGACTTCGGGTGATGTTCCAGACATGTAAGTGATGAAACAAAAAAGAAGTTCAGAAAAGACCAACAACAACAAAACCCAAGTCCCACAATGATATGCTGTCGACTAACATGAACTAGCCTATTGAACCATCACTGTGAAGTGGGGAAATAATGAAAGACGTGAGAGCGGGAAAAGCAATATTTGAAGCAAGATAGGCGAAAAAAGACTTGTGGAGAGGAAAAAAGGAAAAGATAAAAATGAGGAGCCTTTTAACTTATGCATGACAACTTTGAAAAAAATTAAATGGGAGAAAAATGCATGAAGAAAAAACAAGAGATATGAAGTACAAAATATTAAGCAGAGATTCAACAGAAACCAGTTCAAAAAACAAACGAGAAAAAATTAAAAACAGTCAAATAAGACTAAATTGATAGTTGAATAGGACAAATATGAAATACCTCATTGTCAACAGCTGATACGAGAAGATACAGGTCATCAGGAGAGAAGCACACCATCACATTTCCTTGGCTACTTGATGCTTTGAAGCAAGGCTGAAATGTTCCTTGCCTCAGATCCCACATTTTAACATCCTGATCAAATGATGACGTGGCAAACACCGACGGAGTATGATTTGAAAATTTGACAACATTAATATGCTGTTGATGCATATCAGCGAAAACATCCAACCGCTTTCCGGTGTTGATATCGTACAAGGCAACATGTCTTGAATATCCACTTGCTACAAATAATTCATCAGTCGCGTTGACATGAACAGAGGTCAGCTGATCAAACTCATCAAAAGCAAAACCGGAAGCGGAGAGATTCCTTCCACTAACAGCTGATTGCTGCCAGTGTTGGGTATCATACAATCTTAATGAACCATTATCAGATCCTGCAATGAGCTGAAAAGTAAAAAAGAAAAAAAAGAATAGGACCCTAGATCAGGCAAAAACAAAGACTCGTGCAAATAAAGAATGCAGCAGAAGCAATAATTGACCAATATTATACGATTTCTTACTATTCTCTAAAAAAGTTTGAGTGGCGGACATTATAACTTGATCATCTCAGGCCCTTCACGGGCAGTAGCATACCAAGTTGGTCAATACATGTAATGACTTGGTCAACTCGGATGACTTTGCACAACTTTAATTTACCTAATTTAGCTTGTGATATCTTGTATCGCGGGTTTAGACATGGATATATCCCGGGCGATATGAGACGCATCGGCCGAGATTTAAAATATGCCCTCAAGGCACTCACCATCTATCAGTTCATCCGACTTCCATAAATTTGGCCTTCAAGCTACAAAGTCTGTAGGCCAGTGATCTGTTATTACAGTAAAGCAGCCAGAGACCAGAAAGAAGGCTTGGGCATGTGCAAGAGAAGCAATGATAAGGTTGCTCTGTTAAGTAACAAGATCTCTTCTCCATGGCTAAACACAGGATATGATATAGCCAAGAATCAAAGATTATTAGGTAATTCTTGCTACTATTGAAGATGATCAATTTGACACTCCCAACTGGTTATTAAAGCAATTAACAAACCTTAAATGTCCCAGATTCTATTTAATTTAGAAACTTTGACATTAATCAGGTCGAAGATCTACCTTCATTAGTGTAGAAACATATTCTATGTTGTGCAACAGATTTGCCTAAGGTATATAATCTTATTTAACCTTTCCATTTAACTCTACGTGATGCACCCAGCACCTTATAGTCATGCACATTTTTTTATCAGAAAACAAGATAGTACTAAATCAACGATGGAACAAATGCAGACAAGTTCAAAAATAGAAACTGAAAGTACTTCTCATGAGAGTTTGACACTTGGATATCTGTTTTAAAGCCAAGCAACTTTTTCTACTAATAAAAGTGTACTATCTTTCAGCAGAATTGTAAAATTTTAATTTCTTCATCAGTACTTATAAGCAGATTCTTGGGTATGTAAATTTAATAATAAAAGGAAGCATCTGTACAGGTGATACAGCAAAGAAGCTTGGTTCGGAAATGACTTGGGTCGACAAATACTTCGTCATATATCACATAATTTCCAATCCTGAACATAAATATTATTTCAAGGAGCAAACGGGTTTATAGCTTATAATTGTTTTATAGACAGCAAAATGGGACACGAAGAGACTTAGACTGTGCATCATATATACCAGGCGTAAACATTTCATGTTTGATCTAAATAGCATGGGTGTACATCATATATACCAGGTGTAAAAAAAAATGAACAACACACACAAATTCATTGACTATGAAGACTTACCTTAGAAGGGAATCTTTTAAGCCAACATAGGCCTAATATACTGTTCATAACACCCAGAGAGGGTATGTAACTAGAGATTTTCGCATTCTCATGATTCACAACTACGACTTCACCATCAAGAGTTCCAAAGGCCATCAAGCTCGAGTCAGATGGATGGTATTCAAATTGTCTTGGACGGAAATTTCTATTTTCATCTTCGAAAAAGTAACCTGAAGTCGATAGTGGACGCACCAAAGGCCATGTAGAAGAACTCACTTTAGCTGCACCAAGTGATCTGGAGTAATAGGGCGCAGATTTCGCACGATGCAAGGATGGCTTAGTTGTACAGAAACGGGAGTTCATTTCACGCATGCTTAAGATACTAACAAGACTCTCTTTAGACTGCCTTCTGTACGCCAAGTGCTCAAAATATTCCAAATATCTGACTTTAGCACTGTCCCTGTCAGAGTTGTTTATAGGCAAATTATCTAGGATCTGCAACTGAGGAAGTGAAGCTATCATGAAATCCCTGTAATGTTTCTCGAAGCATATTGGTGAAGGATGATGCGTCTGATACATTATTTTCCCAAAACCAGCCAAGGCTGAAGTGTGTCTGTCGTAAAAGCTACTTCCCGTGCAGTCACCATTTGCAGTAGAAAATATGCCGAGAGAAGCCTGTAAATCCAAGTCAATGAAAAGATCGACATACGATGAGCACAAGAACAAAATATATCACCTTATATCTCTCACGTATCTATTCTTCCTACAAGTTCATTTTCTTGTACATTTGCTCTAAGAGCTTGATCATATCTAGACAATTTGACATGTAAGGTCCTGAAGTCCTGATCGGGAACTTTGAGTTTGTCCTTATTTGTCATTCAAGTCCTTCTTAACAAATTTTCAAACAATTACTAGCAGCTTTTAGTGTACAATTCAAAGTCCAACAATCTTTTGGGTACGGCCCAATTACAATACTAGAAATATATATGGGTAGAGACGAACGTGCCTAGGATTCAAGTCCGCTGATCTTGTTTGACCCCTTCAAATTACCAGGACTCAAGAGTCAAGAGACAAGGCTCCACCCCAAAAAATTTTAAAAAGAAGCTTTGTTCTGTTGGACATTAACAATATTCATTCATGCTATGTCCATCATTCAACACTAGATGAAGTGTTTAATTTAGTGATGTGATTGAAAAAAAGCAATAGAAGAAGTATCCTTCATGGAAAATTAGTGGAGGTGATATCAAGATAGATCGTTGAATTCCACAACTAAAGATCTGGGTCACAAGTATAACACAAACCTGTAGCTATATATTATGCAACGATGAACTATGCACCAAGTTATCAGTGAGCAGAGAGTATATATGAATTTTGGCTCAATAGAGATAGAAAAAGGATGTTACCAATGCTGAAGTGAAATAAATGTACAGAAAGACACAACCAAACAGCAGTAAACCGTTCTGTACAGTAGAAGCCAGGATAATGACCATGACTGCAGCCAACTTATACCAGCCCATAGCAACATATAAAAACCAAAAAAGTTCCCTCGAAAAATAGGTTATAAAGAAGGGACAACTTACAGCATTCCTATTCCGTAGATCAAAGTTGTGCAACGCATCAGACAAAAGCTCTGGGAAACCAAGCTCATGAGAGTATGACGCATCACCTTCAAGGTCCTCTGAGATGTATTCGCTGGGACTTAAAACATATGCATCGAAACTTGGATCAATTATAGGTATATCCTGAAATATCTCTTCTGAGGTTGACTGAGGTTGGTCGACCAGCATACTGTGCATCGACGATGATCGAACATATGAATCAGCATCGTATCTACTACAACTGCTATCTAGTGTCTTTTGAGAAGCTGATTGAGGGCAAAGGCCCGTGCTGTTACAGCACAAACAATTCTGAAACCGCAGCTCAACTAACGAAGGAAGCTTTGATAATGAAGTGGTAGTTGTCCACAGATTAGAAACTCTTGTTGCACAAACTGAGAGGCGTTTAAGATTTGGCATACAAGAAAAACAACTCTCCTGGAAACTAGTAAGTGAAGTATTGAAGTCGAGATTAAGTGTCTGTAGTTGTTCGAAACCACCTGTGAGATTAAGTTTCCTAAGCCGTGAGGAACTAAAGTTCAGCTCTTTGCAGGTCAAACCCCTTTGTGACAAATCCCTGAATGAGAATAGCATTGAATCAGAGCATTTCTGGAAACAACTCTATCATAATTGAATGAGATTAAGATTACCCAATCTATAGAAGTGCAATGAACGAAACAAGACAAAACAAAACATGCATTGAATATACTAGTTGTCAGTCTTTCGACACTAATAATTCTCAACTGCAAGTCACTAATGACAAATTTGCCGAAAAAAAAAAGAGGAAACTAATCGAAGCAGCAAATACTCTGTCCCATTTGTATTCAAGAATTTGGGAGTATACGGAAAAGCTTTAACAGCTATTAGCATAGCCTGCCTATATTAAAAAATGTCCAAATACTCTGTCTCATTTGTAACTATTACTTGTCTGATGTAAGAATTAAGAGTGTCTTGATGATTTATGAATAATTTAGTTACCTTTTGAGAAGAGAACAAAGAAAAGGAGGGGAAATAAGAGTATTAAATGGAAAGATTCAGGAAAAGTTTGTGATTGAGTAAAAACTGTATTCGAAAGAGAAATTACGATATATCTTCATTGAAGAGTCAAATTTCATTGAAAAGTGAACATTTAAACCAGGTCGAGTCATCCTCAAGAAACAAACAAAAATCTAAATAATTGCAGAACTCATCACAAAGGGTTAATCACAGTTTTGAAAACGTTATAGGCTAGTTCCACGTGAAACAAGCAATCACATACCTCAAGGAACCCTTTTCTAGAGACAATTCAATTAAATGAACAGCACGAAGCTTCTTATCTAACGCTCGCAGCAAAGACAATACATAACCTCCGTTCATGACACATGGAGTTTTGTTATATACATCCACCGCATGAATGTCAGAATTGTTGATGTTTGTTAACAGATCATATAGAGGAAGGAAATCTGAATCCTTCAGACTGTCCAAGGATATCTCAAGGATGCACTGATCATCTGGAGAATCTTTTATACTTCCCTGCATTGAAGCAGATAGAGCATAAAAAATCAAGCTGACAGCACCATAACGAATTACAACATTGAAATTATTAGTTAATTAGTTTTCATAATTATATATCACCAAAATTTGCATATGTCTGCAGCCTTCACAAAGAGCCAGGCTTAACAGCAAGAAACAGGGAGGAATATATCAAACTAATTGGGGACAAAATTCCAAAATATTCATGCCCACTCTTAAAGGAAGCAAAAGGGAGACATTTAATTCTAATCCAGTACGAATTAAGAGAATGGATATCAGTAGATAGCCCAAAACCAAGCTGAGAGAAAGTTACATCTGTATATATATCCCACTGAAGTACTAGTTACTTTCAAGATAACGGAAACTACTAAAGAACTTTTTAAGAGAAATATACGAAATATAACCAAAGTCATTTTTCTGGAGAAATGGTCTGATTCTACTGGTTTTCATGCAAAAAAGACTACTCCGTATAAAAAAACAGACAAAAGAAATAACAATCTCCAACTTCCATAAAAATAAAATAAACAGTCGATATTTTGAATGATAAAAGTAGCATGTTCCAAAGATGCACCTTTTACTACCATTCTCTTAAATTTACCATGCTCTTAAGCCAAGTATTAGTTTTGTCAACTGTCATAAGTATATGATGTGTTCCACACTTTCAAGTATCAAAACCTATCATAATTTAGTCTTTTAAGTCTGTTACGGAATATCCAAATATTCAATGGAGTTAGTTTGGGAGGAAAATAAATAGAGTTCAATATGGAAAGTTGTGTCTATGGCTATGCCCTTGGTGCTCAGATTGGAAGAAAATGGAAATGCTAAAATTCTTAAGATTTCGTATGTCTATGTTCTTGACAATGTTTCATATTGGTGTGTTTTTCTTCTTTATGGCGCTATTCACAGCCATTGTTTCTTGATTTAACTTGCATGATACCCAATGAAATACGTTTTTTTTTTCTATAATAAGTTGTACCCTAATGGATTTTTTAGTTGCATTAGAGGCAAAAACTCACCATTCTTCATCTCTGGAATACAATAGAATAAGGCAAACTAGTATGTAATATGCTTCTTATATTGTGAGCTAATACTTGAACACATTACAATTTTCATTATACATCAGCTTGAGCGGTTCCTGTGCTTTAGTACAAAGACAAGGTTCCACACACACGACCCCTCTTAATCCGTCATTGCTCATGGGCGAGGGAATAAACATTGGGATAACGTTGTAGTAGTGGTATCAAAAAGGAATATTAGCTATCTTAATGGACTGTGTCTCTTTGTCTCTCACTCCCATACGGCCATTCGAGCAACAGACTCATCTTCACCGAAGTAGTTAAATTCCAATATAAGAATTGTCATTTAATCATTTACGCAAAATTCACAACACTTCCACAAATAAAGTTGCTAACTAAACGTGAAAACATGGAGAAAGAAAATGCAAGATTGTGGTATAATGGAAATTTAGTGTCCTTAGAGGACTTTTCGAAGAAAAGGGGAGAAAAAAGATGCAAGCTCATAGTATCGTACTATCTTCATCGTATTTTCATTGGTGGCATTCCAATTTTAAGTTCTTCCAGGTATAGTTCTTTACTCTTTTAAATCTAGCATTGTAAACGACCACTTCCCTATTTTACCCTTAGCGATAAAGGGGTCAGAATAAGCGCATTTAAGAACATTGCATGTTAATATACTATGATTACAAAATGTCACGAAAACGTGTCAAACAAACACCAACATGTATGTACAAGCATTAACTCCGATACGTTCAAGCATTCACTCCAAAGTAAACTTAGTAATACCATGAACACTTAGTAATACCATGAACAGCGACGAGCAAATCGCCATGTTGGGCAGAATTCCATGCCTCCTACAAGCCTCCACGTACCTACAGCCACAGCAAACCATACAGTAAGAAAGCCACATTACACGCTAACATTCTGTAAATCAACATAATTACATTTGAAATAAGGTTCTACACCTGAAAATTTCTTAAGTACACTGAGAGTACCACGTCATCATACACCCCCATTAATAAGAATCCTCAATTTCTCATTGTCTTACGATTCTACTTTTATTATTTAGGAGAATCACGTACAATTCTAGTTTTCTTATTGGTCGGGATGTACGCTAACATGATACACCCATGTGTAACTAAGAATTTCTCTTTACACCTAGGGTTTACTCGATTGGCCAACGACAAATCAAAAGATCACTCCAATATCAATCAATTTTAGCAAAAAATCACAAAATTAATATCGTTCATCTTCAATCGTAAAATAGCAGCTATATTAGATTAATCAAACATCCCTAGATTAGCGAAATTGACAATCAAAACACACACACACATAGTGAATTGACGCGAAATAGTAGCGAAATTGAATTAATGAGACGATAATACGAAATATTAAGGTGAACTAATAGCATATAACTGAGTAAGAATGTACTTCCTCCGTTCCATAGGATTGTATACACTTTTATTCTCTTATGAGAAATATTTTAATCAAACGTACACGATTTGTTGCAACGGAGACAGTAAAATTTACAAAACTTATTACTCCGTACTTCGTATCATACATCATCAATTGTAAAATTGCACTACTAGAATAATCACACATCCCTAGTTTAGCGAAATCGACAATCGAAACGCACAGCAAAGAGTGAGCTGACGCAAAAGAACAGCGAAATTGATTAAGCAAAATTAATACTTCCTCCTCCGTTACATTGAGTTGTATACATTTTTATTCTTTAGTGAGGAATATTTTAATCAAACAAACGTACACAATTGGTTGGAACGGAGGTAATAAAATCTACAAATGTAATTACTCCGTATCATTTATCATCAATTGTAAAATTGCACCTAAACTACTAGATTAATCAAACATCCTAAATTAGCGAAATCGACAATCGAAAGTCGAAACGCACAACAAAGAGTGAATTGAGAGAAATAATAGCGAAACTGAATCAATGAGACGATAATACGGAAGATTAAGCAAAACTAATACGTCCTCCGTTCCATTGAATTGTATACGTTTTTTTATATGAGGAGTATTTTAATCAAAGAAACGTACACAATTGGGTGGAACAAAGGTAGTAAAATACTAGAATTGCAACTATACTTAATAAATTAGCGAAATCGACAATCGAAACGCACAACAAAGAGTAAATTGACGGAAAAAAAAAGTAGCGAAATTAATCAATGAGACGATAATACGGAAGATTAAGCAAAATTAATTAAATGTATACGTTTTTATTCTTTAGCGAGAAATATTTTAATCAAATGTGTACAATTGAGTGGAACGGAGGAGAGAGCGATTAATTGAGTGAATAGGTGAAAATTAGAGAGAATTAATGAAGTGATTAGTTGAATAATTAGGAAAAAGTTACCTCTCTTTGATGGTTATGATATCCATCTTCTGCGAAAATTTTTATGGTGACTGTGATGATCAGTATTATTAGAGATGGAGGGTTATACGTTAAAAAATTTTCTTGGTTTTTGTTTTTGAACTATAAAATTTCGCATATATTTGTCAAGACCGATCAAATAGTATTAATAAGACAAAAGTAAAATTATATACGGAGTACTTAATAATAAAAGACTTGTTGCACAAGTGAGATGATCCATTTTATTGTTAAAGCGAATATATCTGTTTTACGAGAGACTTATTAATAAAATTTTATGGTTAAAGAATATAGTCATTTGCATTTATGCTATTTTCAACTTAATTTTGTTAGAATGCAAACGGGTCTGGCCATACCCAGTGAAGGAGAAAGACCACCTTACAAGTCCAAGGGAAATCCACATTTCCTAAAACCAATCGGCAATAGGAGGATGACCCTTGGACTATATGAAGTGAACATTTCTCTTCTCCATAATCGACGTGGGACAACCTCACATGTGGGCGGAAATAACCCGAACCCTCCGGAGGAGCAAACCCTCAAAG
>JAUEKU010200082.1:0-17265 GCA_032274805.1 Gypsophila paniculata | reverse complement strand
TATATATACGCAACTCTCTCTATGACGACAATATTGGTCTTAACTTCACGCATTACGAACAAAACAGATATATCAAATTCACTGTGTTCCTATTTAAACAACTATTCACATTAACTCATGCGTGCATTCTATGACCATAACATTCACGTTACACCAATTCACATCAAGCAGTTTAACTTATTCAGGCAAATCTTATTCTCATAATACTTTATTTAGTAGTAATTTCACATATCATGGCATGCAGTTTACATATAGTTATGCAAATTCTATATTCATAAATATCTATCTCATATTTATCTCATATATCGTTTTAAACAATTTTCATGATCACACATTTTCATTTTATAGTTACGTAAGACACCTAGTTCAATTACCATATATTCACTTTATCATGACTTATTAACAGTACCCAAGCAAGCATTCACGTTCGCATTGTCATTTATCACACTGCCACATAATACGAGTCCCATTACTCATGTTCACTTAATTCACACAATTCTCCCATTACATTTAACCGATAACCAGTTCATCAAGTACTACATTATCAAACAACATCCGTCTACATATTAGGCGTTTACACATGGTACGCATTTACTAGACATTCACATATCATACCATTGTCATCAGGAATCGTACAAATTTCAATTTGTCACTTATTAATTATCGATGCATATCATTGTACTCTTATCACGTTTATTCTGGTTAAAGCATATCTCAAATACACCTTACTTGTATAGCACCTAGGAACTTCACGATGTAAGAACACTTTGCAATTAAATAATATTCATTTCCATTACATGCATCATGCAACACACTTAAGATTTATACATAATCACGTATTACTCACAATGAGGCTTATATTACGCAACCTACACATCGGTTTCAAGTATCGTCATGAAATGTCAAGATAAATAAGAGAAACTTCTAAATAGTCCATTCTAAGTCCCACCAAAAGATTTCAAAAAAATTTTAAAACTATCAAATAGCATTCATAAGACAATAATCAATTCATGAGGCGATGTCCTACTGTTATATATATACAATATCACATTATGTCATGCAGAAAACATATGAGTGTAAAAATCATGCTTCAGCGCTTTTATAAAAATTGACATTTTAATGTTTTTTTTTTTTTTTTTTTGGTAAATGGTAAATTCTATGAAATCACTTGGAACAAAATACAATATCATCGTTCCTTACATTTAAACTTAGACCACCTGCGTTTTTGTATGCCTCAATAAGCTAATAAGCAAACAAAATTTCCTGCACTACTTCCTACCTTTCCCATTGCCAATTTCTCCTATACCTCTGTACACCCTATCACCAGTATTTGTTATCCCAGTTCTTTACTTCGTATCCAATCCACTTCTTCTCTTTTCACAGCCTGAATCTGACCTGCTATCCACCCTTTAAGCTGTACCTTGATGTTATTAACCAGTCCCCTGGGCATCATCAGCTTCTTCTCAACTCGGCATTGATTCCTTGCATGCCATATGTTGTAGCACATTGCAGTGAACACAGCAAAGAGTACCTGCCTCCTGAACCTTGACAACCTCCTCAGCCTAGCCATCACCATCCACACATTACCACCAGGAAAACTATAGTCCATCCATCCTTCTACTTCCTGCAGACACCTCTGGCTGTAGTAGCACTGAAAGAACAGATGGTCATTGCTCTCATCACCCATCTGACACAGAAAACACCTAGCATCAATGTTCATTCCATGGCCAATAAGTCTATCTTTGGTGAGCAACCTATTGTGAGCACCCAACCATGCTATGAAGGCATGCTTAGGCATGTTATATCTGTTCCATATAACCTTCCTCCAGACAACCTGCTGCAACTCCCCTTGAAGCCATTGATACCCCTCCTTTACAGTGTACCCAGCAGCTGATCTCCTCCACATATCACCATTATATCCAGGTAGCAATTTATCCCTTACCTTGCAAACTCTTTTCCATGCCCAACTGACATCATTACCAGGGCTATACAACCTCCAATCTGCACCCTTAATATAAACATGATTAACCCACTTGATCCACAAGTGATCTGCCTTAGAGGCAATCCACCAACTGTATTTTCCTATTGCTGCAACATTCCACAGATATGCATTCCTAACCCCTAAGCCCCCTGCATCCTTAGGAGTACACACTTGTTGCCAACTCACCATGGGTGCCCTATGATATTGTTCATCACCTCCCCACAAGTAGTTCCTACATATCCTCTCTACTTCCTTGATCACCTTAGTTGGTAACAGGAAGATGGAAGCCCAATAAGTATAAATTGAAGTAAGCACAGCATTCACCAACACAAGCCTCCCTGCATATGATAGCTTCCTAGCTCCCCAACTTCTAATTCTACTCACAATTTTTTCTGCCAATACATGACACTCCATCACAGACAGTCTTTTATAAGAAATTGGAACTCCCAAATATCTGAATGGCAGCTTCCCCTCCTTGAATCCTGAGCCTGCCATAAATCTATCCTTTACTTGTTGATTCACTCCATTAAAATAGACTTCAGATTTCTGTGTGTTCATACACAATCCTGAAGCAGCAGAAAAAGACATAAACCCTCTCACCATCATTTCCATAGAATAAGGTTGGCCCTTGCAAAACAATACAAGATCATCTGCAAAACAGAGGTGATTCAACCTAGTCAACTTGCACATTGGATGGAATCTAAACTGATCCTGCCCAGCCACCACCTTGAGTATCCTACTTAGATATTCCATACACATAGTGAATAATAAAGGTGAGAGTGGATCACCTTGCCTCAATCCTCTTCTTCCCTAAAAAAAACCAAACATATTCCTATTAACCATCAAAGAATAGGTAGTAGATGTCACACATTCCATAATCAACTTCATAAAATGACTAGGGAATCTGAGACCAGCCATTAAACTCCTTAGAAACTCCCATTCCACAGAATCATAGGCTTTTTTAAGATCAATCTTCATTAGGCATCTAGGGGAGCACACCTTCCTATTGTAAAGCCTAATCAAATCCTGACATATCATCACATTATCCAGAATGGATCTACCTTTCACAAAGGCCCCTTGGTTCTCACTTATAATCATTGGTAGCACAGTCCCCAATCTTGAACATAATAGCTTGGCAATGCATTTATACAATACATTACAACAAGCAATAGGCCTAAACTCCAACACAGACTGAGGCATATCCACTTTGGGTATTAAGGTCAAAATGGTAGTGTTTATCTGTTTTAGCAACCTGCCATTCCTAAAAAACTCCTTCACAGCCTCACAAACATCAGCCCCTACAATCCCCCAACTCTTTTTAAAGAAGAAACTACTAAAACCATCCGGGCCAGGAGCCTTGCTATCCGGAATACTAAATATAGCCTCTCTAATCTCCCCATTAGTGACAGGTCTCATAAGAGTGGCAGCCATCTCACTAGTGATCATCTGCCCAGCCTGTACTACAGCCAAGTTCACATCTTCTATCACAGCAGAAGAGCCTAACAAGCTCTTATAGAATTTAAGAAAAGCTTCTTCAATCCCCTCATTAGACCCCACCCATTGCCCCTCACTATCCTTAATTTTGAGCACCTTATTTACTGCTCTCCTACTCCTGATACAACTATGGAAAAATGCAGAATTAGTATCAGCACTCCCCATCCACTCTACCTTTGCCCTCTGATGTAAAAAACTCCATTTAGCTTCTTTGACAATCTTACACTCCAACCTCAACATCTTCTCCACTGAAATCAGATTCACATTTCCAGGATCAGAATCCAGTTTACACTGAATCTCAGCCAATGCAATAGAAGCCTCCATAGCCCTATTTTCAATATCTGAAAATCTCTTCTTATTCAATTCAAGCAGAGGTTTCTTCAGCATTCTCAACTTAATCACCACCTGAAACATCATCACACCAGGCACTATATAGTCCCATCCAGTCCTCACCACAGTCTCAAACTCAGGCACCATAGCCCACATATTAAAAAACTTGAAGCTCCTCCTTCTTTTCTCATCCATTCTCTGAAACCTCATAACACAAGGAGAATGATCGAATAAACCTTCAGGCAGGTACTCAGCATATGACTCAGGGAACATCACCACCCAAGCATCATTAACCACTAATCTGTCAATCTTACACATAACTCTGGCAGCCCCATCCTGCTTATTATTCCATGTATAGTGCTTTCCAATCCTCTTCAAATCCTGTAATCCACAATCCTCAAGACATCTTTGAAATGGAATAACTTCAAACAATTGAACAGGAGACCCTACTCTGTCACTAGGACTCAACACATTGTTAAAGTCCCCAGACACCACCCAAGGAGTTGAACACACTACCTCCCTAAGTTCCTGCCACAGAGCACACCTCTCCCCTTGACCATTGAATCCATAGACAAAGGTAACATGAAAATCCACCTGCAATCCTTTATGATGACACAAACAATGAATACATTGAGCACTCCTTCTAAGCACCACCACAGAGAAAGCAGCTGTCCACATTACCCAAATCCTGCCCCCTCTTGCATATTCATCATTATTAATAATATGCCAACCCTGAAATTGATCAGCAACTTTATTATGAGACTCAGGTTTCACCTTCGTCTCTAGGAGCCCCAATAGTCCAATATTATATTTATGCACGAAATATTTAACCTCTTTTTGTTTAGCAGGACTATTGAGACCCCTTACATTCCAGGTGCCTAGATTAGCCATGGCCTAATATGGGTGGTAACCCCAAATTAGGCACATGCCCCTGAGTAGCACTGCGCACCACCTCAGAATAGGATAATGGCGATCCCAAACCACCCCTATCTAAGCCCATCATCACACCACCAACACTCCCCCTATCACCTTCTTGTCTCACCAGAGGAGAGCCCTGTACACCCTTTGTACCCACATTATCCCCCACCACCTGTTCTTTACTTGGCACCTCATTGGGGACCCTTTGGATAGGTCTCCACTCCTGAGCTGGTTTCTTCACATCTCTTCTATACACCGCAACATCATGACCATATGCCTTGCATTTGGAACACATTATAGGGTTCCATTCATAAACAACTTTAACAGTGTGCTCCATGTCCTTCTCATCACAAAACTTAACCTCCTCCACACAAGGCCCCCCTAATGGAATCTTCACCATGTACCTAGCAAAGCCCAGTCTGGTTTTAAGGCCAGTGGCTGCATCAGCCTTAACCGGTTCCCCCACTAATCCCACAATCTTACTCAAACACCTCTCCCCCCAAAATTTCAGATCCAAACCATAGAGCCTAACCCATGTTGGCACCTCCTTCACAGCAATCTTAACTAACTCAAGATCCGCCGTCCACGGCCTGACCACCACAGGTTTCCCATCAAACAGTTGACACCCAAGATTCACTACCTGCCTCTGCGCCTCCTCATTCTTAAATCTCACCAGGAACACCCCATTCGGTAAGAATGAGATCTTATCAATATCAAAGGCCCTCCACACCCTCCTACAATAACCATTCAAGATCGCTGGTGGCGGATTCGCACCAATCACAAACCCCACAATCGCAGTTGACCAAAACACTATTTCATCCTCCACATCAGTCGAATCCAGCTTAAGCATAGACGTGCTTGCAAGAGAGTGAGGAGAACTTACCGATTTTCGTCCCACCTCCTTCCACCCCTCAGATACCTCATTCTCAACCCTAGGAGGGACAATGAGATCGAGGTCATTGAAGTCAAGTGGTACAAATCGCTCCTCCTTACCACCCTCATCATCACTGCTCCCAATCACCATCGCACTCACCCTTTTAGTGTTACTAGGACTCGCTCCACTCATATTAGTTTTGGTACTATTTTGAGTATTAATAGAGGAATTAGTATTATTATTAGTAAGAGAATTAGATTTTTTAGGAGTTTTAGGTATAGGTAATGCTTTCTTCCTCCGCGCCATTGCTACGAATTGGAAACAATTGATTGAAAAGAAGAAAATCTCAGAGCGTCGTTCCCTTAGCTTTTCTCTCTAAAAACCCTAGTGATATATTCTACTATGGCTATAATTATTAATTTGACTATTATTAAGTAAATTATGACCAATTTTAAAAGTTTTAATTGGTAACACATTGAATAATTATATAGATCATATTAGTTACGACTTACGATCAGTCCGTCGTATACGTACAACGATCTCATTTAAAATTAATTAGTGTATGATTATACAAGTGAAACCGTCTCAATTTAAACTTTTGTGACTCATGTGAGACTAACTAATTTACTCAATTGTAAAATTCAAATATGTATATAATTAAAAAAATAAACACTCGTTTATATATGAAGTCCTGTAATAATATACTAGTATGAGTGTATGACAATCCAGTTACGATCGTCTTTTACTTTCAAATTTTGTGAGCAGACAATAAAAATGAAATCTAAATTTATTACGAAGTATTAATTAAGTAGTTAGAAAGAAAAATAATATTATCATTTTTATACTTTGTATAGTTTTTTTCAAAGTTGGTCAATATGTTCAAAATGCTAAAAAAGGGGTTGCAACAAGCAGCATTTATAAAAAATGTTGCTTAAAGTCATGTTAAATGCAACAATGTTACCTAAAGTATTGAAAATTGCAAAAAAAATTTCGAAAGTGTTGCGTAAGATGACTTAATGCAACACTTCACCCACAAGTGTTGCAACTATTAAGGACTTTATGCAAAATGCAACACTTTTAATAAGTGTTGCATACAAAGTAAGAGGGAGAGATCATAAACATTAATTAATCAATAATAACAATAACATTAAGAACTAAATATGCAAGTAAAAGGGAGAGATCATAGCTCACAGTAGAAATGTTTATACAAGCATGCACTCCGCACTTCCCGAACCCATATTATAACATCGTACAATTATCACATTTGCACAAATCCCGACTACACTCAAACGATTGGTAATTTACACTTAAATCACTAACATTCTCCTCCATTTAAGTGTAATCCTTGATTTATAAACACAACATACACAACCAAACTTATGCATAAAAGAAAATGTCACGAAGATTGAATTTTCACATTATTAGTGTATTATATATTCGCATTCAAGAATCGAGGTGTCTCTTAGGATTGAACCCGTCAACTCATTTTGAATACATAATAATAAAACACACACAAGTTTAATACAAACGCAAAATTTATTTTCCTACACTTATTACAACCTAGTGTCCTAATCCATTCATGAGCGTATACAGAACCAAGTCATAGTTCCTTGAAGCGGCCAACTTCACGCTTATATAGGTGGACTCTTTTCGATCTTGCTCCTGCATAAGCAATTTTCAAAAGATCCATTAAGAAGAATAATCTTCAACCTAATAACTATGCAGGTCTAAACACATGCCTATTGAGATTACATATAATGTGCTTCGACCTTCGACAATAGGCTTTCCACATTAAATTCTGCCACTAACGTTGTATTTGAGGGGAATTGGGTGTCCTATTACCGAAGATTTAAATCGGCTTTAAATCCATCCCAATAATCAACTTATGAACTAAGTCCCTAATTGACCCTTATTCCAAGTGATCAACCAGATATTAGATCTCAAACAACGATATCCACTCCATTCGTGATAGTTCAAATACTGTGTCATATCTAACACCTCGGTGCGCACCTTTATACACTATCAGAAGTCATGAGTGAAATCAGTCTTACTTTTAATGAAATTCATAGAAAGTTTCCTTAGCCACTTAGCCTTCTTACAGGCTACTAAATAACATTATGATTTCCGACTCCATTGTCGAACTTGTAATGCAAATTTTCTTATTGGGAACCCAAAAACCAACGGCGCCTCCCTAATAATAAAACATTACCTCTTGTAGTAACAACCATCGACCTTGGTAATTTAATTTGCATGTGATTATCCCTCCAAAACGGAAGGAAACACGATATAGGACAAATTTACTTTATATACTTGCATATTCGCATAACTGGTGATCAAAGATGAGTTCTAGTTTCACTAGTATCTTACTCAACTTTTTTAACCGTATAAGTAATACAAGATCCGTTCAAACTCGAGTTATGATACCACGCGCACCTTATTACCCATGAAAGGTATAGGCTACACACTCGGTTCCATGAGCGTACTCATACAAGAACAATTTGTCTAGTTCTCACCTTTGATCCAAATATCAAGGATCAATCATACCTCCCCCATGCCTTTCATGACAATATGTCAAAACTTGATGAAACGAATTCTTATACTTCAAGTTATTGAGAAGAAGTCGAACCCCACCATGGCCAAAACCGTCATGCCTTTTGTACTCTCACCATGACTATCACAAGTCAATACTTAGATTATTATGAGTAAATAATAAATAGCATTTGATTAGCCCATCATCATCATCATCATCATTAAGTATCGTAAACTAATCATCACTCAAAAATTTGAGTAGATAAATTTGGCCGACAAATACTCCGCTAATTAACGAATTTGCAAATTTCTAATTTTTCTTCAAGTTCATATAACCTTGAACTTCAAATATAATGCCATATTACTTGTAATGTATACCAAAGAGAATCTCTCTTTCATCACGTCATATGAACATGCATCATAGTCACTTAATATTAAACCATATTAAGATTTAACTTGTCATTCAAGAAACATGTCACATATTAACATATCATCAATTAAAGACAAATGAGAACGCCGTCGCATATTAGTGATAATATCATCATGAATGTCCATGATCTAACAATATAATATATCATCATATATGAATATAACTTAACCATCCTAATTGACTTATCATATGACAAAACCACAATTTTAACACATATCCATGTATCATCCATCATAGAATCACAACAATTATTATAATAGTGTTTGTTTCAATCAAATTAAACATGAAGGCATTATCAACTACCAAACAAACATGAACAATACTTCGTACATCATAACATCCTTTATGATTGATACAATCATATGATTATGAAATATTTCATGCCTTTCCTTATTCTCATGTGTAAAGTGAATAAAATAGCATATATATACACAACAAATATATTTTAATCAAGAAATCATTAGAATGATCATCACATCACAAAGAAAATGGCAAATCATCATGCAAAGAAAAAATTATTTCTACATGTTATAGACTTATTTATAACATCACATGATCATTATTTTATATCATTATGCAACCACTAATGCAAATTATTCATCAATTCACTTACGCCATGATCGCTTAAGTCAATCCATATAATTCAGTATGAGTTCGTTTATGCAAAACATAACAACTTATTAAAAGTTACTGGTAAATGCACATAAAATTAAAACAAAACATGACTACCAAACATGATTAAATTATCATCAGTAATATCAAGTGAGCGATAATCACTATCATTCATCATTCATCATATATATTGAAGTATTAGATTACTTATCTGTAACTGATGTTTTTGTAGGGATTTGTGGGTACATAAAACGATTTTAATACACAAATCACCAGAATCATATGCATGTTAAAATCAGAATTAAATAAAGATTATTCGAAATACCTCGCAGCGGAATAAATTCGTGAGCAAAAATCCAACAAACTAATTAATAAAACCGGATCTCAATAACCCAACTACTACCAATAATCTCAAGCACTTCAATTGCAGTACCTCCACTAGTATCCACACGAATAAACAGGAGACTATGATATGTATGCTAGTACAGATTAGTTAGGGTTTTTTAGGACTCACAGAACTCTCAGTTTTAGTGTGTCAAACTCATCTCCCTCATATCTGTATATATAGGGAGAGTGAAACCAATGACCTGATTTAATACCCTAAATTCTTACCATAGCTGGGCTTAATCTGATTAAAGTCTTGTTTCCTTATTCCAGTCTAACTGTTTGGAAACACCATGTTTATCTTGTGTGTGACCCAATGGGCCCGTTTAATTCTACCCGAGTATTATAATACTTATAAGACTCGGCCCGTAAGCGGCTTATAGCAAAACGTTACGGTTACTTAGAATATAAACCGGGTTATCTTAATTGGACTCAGGACAGAAATCCAACAGTCTCCCACTTGTACTGTGTCCAATTTAAACATGTCTCTTTGTTTCCATCGTCTCAATTAAGACTAAGGTAGGAAAGTGTCAACCTTATATGCCTCAATCATTTTTCCTGAATCTATGAGTTGAACTGTTACAGCAGACGACTGACAAAAACCTCGTCTGAGCGTGGCCACGCATTTTACAATTCACACTCTTTGAGAGGCCAGAAACATTAAACTTCCTTCAATAGGGAAGGAACAAATTCCATCTTGTTTAGCTACATCCTACTACATGATCCATAATTGGTCTGAGCATCGCCTTTATAGCCACCAGTCACGGATAACATTTGACAGTGTCAAAACCGACTACTTAACACGTATAGAATAGTGAAAAACTCAGGTCTAAAGACTGTGTGTTTACTACAAACTAGTGATAAGATACTTCATTGACACTAAGCGAATCCTTAGTGAAGTTCTCAACGGGTCTGTCTAGTATATGTTCTCTAACACATGCTCATATGCTTGGTTTGATATCTCCATATCTATGACTTAAGGAACTTAGTCATCAACCATCTCATATACTAATCAATTTAGGCATTCAAGTGTTCCAATTTAATGCCTTGATCAGAGACTATAATAGATTATATCATCCAAATAGAGTTCTAAAATCAAGTCACATACTTAGTGATCTATTTCATCAATACAAACTATTCTGGAACAAAAATTATATTTAAACAATATGATAAATTAGATCAAATAACAGTTTTATTGGATAAAATATAAAAATGTTACATATAACCAAATAAACATGTCCGACAAACTCCCATTATGACAAAGATCTCATAAAAGGGCTGAGATCACTCGCTAATGCATCTTAGACCGATCGCAGCTCTATGACTATCATGCTTGGCCTGCGGGAGAAGCTTTGTTAAAAGATCCGCGACATTTGCATCAGACGGTACTCTGCACATTTTCACATCACCTCTATCAACAATTTCTATAATAAGGTGATATCTTCTAAGTATGTGTTTGGATCTTTGATGGGATCTCGGTTCCTTAGCTTGCGCAATTGCACCATTATTATCACAGTAAAGGTCTATCGGGTTAGAACTGCTAGGAACAACCCCAAGCTCAGAAACAAATTTTCGAATCCAAACAGCTTCTTTTGTTGCTTCAGAAGCAGCAATATACTCAGCTTTTGTTGTAGAATCTGCCATAATGTCTTGTTTAGAACTTTTCCAACTAATTGCTCCACCATTTAGCAAGAACACATATCCAGATTGAGATCGAGAATACTCTCTATCAGTCTGAAAACTAGCATCGGTGTAACCACTTACAACAAGCTCTTCATCTCCTCCAAACACTAAGAACATATCCCTTGTTCTTTTCAGATACTTCAGAATGTTCTTAGCAGCAGTCCAGTGACTCTCACTGGGATTGGATTGGTATCTACTCGTTATACTCAATGCACAAGCTACATCTAGATGAGTACACAACATGGCATACATGATAGAACCTATTGCAGAGGCATAGGGGATTTTACTCATGCGCTCTTGCTTATTAGGTGTCGATGGACACTGAGTCTTGCTAAGTGTAATGCCATGTGACATGGGCAAGTAGCATTTCTTGGAATCAGACATATTGAATCGTCGAATCACCTTATCTACATAAGTGCTCTGACTCAAACCAATCAGTCTATTGGATCTATCTCTATAGATCCTAATACCCAAGAATTAAGCATCATTGCCCATATCTTTCATGGAAAAACAACTTCCAAGCCAATCTTTCACGGACTTTAGCATTGGAATGTCACTTCCCATTAGGAGAATGTCATCGACATAAAGAACCAGAAATGCAACTGAACTCCCACTATTCTTCTTATACACACAAGGTTCCTCTTCGCTCCTGAGAAAACCAAACTCTTTGATTGCCTCATTAAACGAATATTCCAACTCCGAGATGCTTGCTTCAATCCATAAATGGATCGTTGAAGCTTGCATATCTTCCCAGCGTGTGTCGTGAAGCCTTCAGGTTGTGTCATGTACACATCCTCTTGTAACTTTCTATTAAGAAAAGCAATCTTCACATCCATTTGCCAAATTTTATAGTCATGAAATGCAGCAACCGCTAAGATAATGCGAATGGATTTAAGCATCGCAACTAGAGAATAAGTTTCATCATAGTCAATACCATGAATTTGTTTTGAAATCCTTAGCTACCAGTCGCGCCTTATAGATATCCACATTTCCATCCATGTCTATCTTTTTCTTGAAGACCCATTTACACTCAATGGTTTTAACACCATCAGGTGGATCAACCAAAGTCCATACTTGGTTATGGTGCATGGATTCCATTTCGGATTTCAGGGCCTCAAGCCATTTCTCAGAGTCAGAGCCCATCATTGCTTCTTTATATGACTTATGTTCATCATTCTCTACTAGAAGAAGTTCATGATGATCCGTCACTAGGAATTCGTACCTTATTGGATCCTTTCCAAAATTAGATCTCTCAGATCTACGTAGGGCGGGCTCCACAGGAGTAGGAACTATAACTCTTTGTAAGTCCAATGGTTCTTCATCCTTATTAGGTGAAGAATTATCCTGTGTTTCTTGAATTTATCAACTCTACTCGCTCTGGTTCCTTTGGATAGAAATTCTCTTTCCAAAAAGATACCGATCGAACTACAAATACTTTGCCCTCGGATGGGTTGTAGAAATAGTATCCTTTAGTTTCCTTGGGATACCCTACAAAGAAGCATTTGTCGGATTTGGTGCCAAGCTTTTCATGAATCAATTTCTTGACAAAAGCTTCACAACCCCAAATCTTTAAAAAAGACATTTTAGGAACCTTTCCAGTCCATAATTCATATGGTGTCTTTTCTACCGATTTTGATGGACACCTGTTAAGTGTGAACGCAGAAGTTTCAAGTGCGTAACCCCAAAATGAAATTGGAAGACTAGCGTGACTCATCATAGATCGAACCATATCAAGTAGGGTTCGGTTCCTCCTTTCAGATACACCATTCAACTGTGGCGTTCCAGGTGGAGTAAGTTGTGAAACTATTCCACATGCTTTTAGATGATCACCAAACTCTTGGCTTAAATATTCACCTCCTCGATCAGATCGTAAGGCTTTAATTATTTTTGCCAAGTTGATTCTGCACTTCATTATGAAATTCTTTGAACCTTTCAAAGGACTCAGATTTATGTTTCATCAAGTAAACATAACCATACCTACTGAAATCATCAGTAAATGTTATGAAGTACTGAAATCCGCCTCTAGCATTATGATTCATTGGACCACAATCATCAGAATGTATAAGGCCTAACAAATCAGCTGCCCTCTCACTGTAGCCAGTAAAAGGGGTCTTTGTCATTTTACCATACAAACAAGACTCGCATCTATCATATGATTCAAAGTCAAATGGTTCTAAAAATCCATCTTTATGAAGTTTTAGTATGCGCTTCTCACTTATGTGAACCAAACGACAGTGCCAAAGATAAGTTGGATTAGAATCATTTGTTTAAAGTCTTTTGGTATCAATGTTAAAGTTCGCTTTACTTAAATTTAGAACATATAACCCATCAATGATATGAGCTTGACCATATAATATACCATTACGCATAAAAGAACAACAACTGTCCTTTATTCGAATATCAAAACCATCCATGTCCAAACAGAAACAGAAATAATATTCTTGCTAATGGCAGGTAAAAAATAACAATTATTCAATTCTAAAATTAAGCCTGATGGCAACAACGATTGAAATGTCTCTACAGCTAAAGCAACAACCCTTGCTCCATTGCCTACACGCGGGTCCACTTCACCCTTTGCCAGCGATCTACTCTTTCTTAGTCCCTGCACATTACAACAAATATGATGAGAACCAGAACCGGTATCTAATACCCAAGAGCTAGAACAACGTGTAGTCACGTTTACTTCTATAACATAGATACCTGAAGTGGAAGCAACACTTCCCTTCTTCAAATCTTCCAAATATTTCTTGCAGTTTCTCATCCAATGCCCTTTCTCACTACAGTAGTGACAGGAATCTTCAGAGGGCCTGCCCTTCACTGATTTAGGCTTAGCTATGAACTTGGCAACTGTTGCCTTGGTCTTAGCTTTACCCTTGTCTGAGCCTTGCTTCTTAAACCCTTTTCCCTTTTGCATCATCAGAACATTAGGTGTAGGGTCCTTCTTAATGCTAGGCTCCGCTGTCTTAAGCATCCCATGCAATTCCTTTAGAGTTTTGTTCAAATTATGCATATTGTAATTCATTACAAAATCATTATAGCTCAGAGGCAAAGACTGAAGCACAATATCAGTGGCCAACTCTTGGCTTATTTTAGCATCAAGTCGTTCAAGGTTATCAAAATAACCTATCATTTTTATGACATGACGACTAACAGCTTCATTTTTACCCATTTTACAGTCAAAGATAGCCTTAACTGTATTATACCTTTCGGTCCGAGCTAGTTCCTGAAACATAGATTTCGGGTTCTGAACAATCTCATAAGCCGACTCCACGTTCTTATATTGCTTCTAAAGCTCAGAGTTCATGGTGGCAAGAATCAGACAGCAGACATCAGTATTAACATCAGAATGCTCTTTCCACGCGTTTTTAATTGTGGAGTGGGCGTTTCTATCTGGTTTCTTAGGTAATTTCTTCTCAAGTACATATACCTTTTTCTCCTGTTTGAGAACAATTCTCAAGTTACGATACCATTCGAAAAAGTTTGAACCATTCAACTTTTCCTTCTCAAGGAGGGAGCGGAGCGAAAATGAATTAGCTGTTGACGACATTATCTACAACAATATAAATATGCAAGTGACAAGTGACATGTTAAAATATGTAACAATAAAATCTTAAACAGTTTAAGACAACCAAAATTGTACAGGTAACCCTCATACATTTACAATATTCCAAGACCCGAAATATTTAAAATTCAAGAGAGTTTTGGCTCATCGCCCAAATTATAATGATTAAGGTAAACATCGCAATGTTAATTGTATCTCATATACAAATCTTAGTTTGTTAAATAATCATCACTATGAATATTAACTATATGCCTCAAAGTTCAAAACTGTTTTAAAACCTTTGTTAAGACAATCAACTTACATGTGTAGACAACTGTTATCTACCTGCTCAACTTACATAATCAGGATACTTTACTTTGGTAAACCCATCACTTGATGATATAAGTTTATTACAGTCATTAAGTTGGAAAGACGTTAACTTAATATTAAAATTGAGGAATTAAATAAATATGTCTAATTTACATAACTTACTCATGAAATTAATTAACATATAAATCATACTCCATCCGTCACAGTCAATACGTTACTATTACTTTTTACACAAATATTAAGAAAATGCAAGTGGTTGTCTAATACAACAATAACATATGATTATTCATTCCACTTGCAAATCACTTTTTACATACAAAAACTTACCAAAAATGGAAATAGTAACGTATTCACTGATACACCCTAAAATGGAAATAGTAACATATTCACCGGGACGGAGGGAGTATAAATTATTATCATATCAGATATGTAAAATTTATCATATCAAATCAATATTTAATAAAGTAAATTAATTAAATTAATCTCCTAATCAAAATTAGGGTTAATCAAATTAAATAAGATTGACATGTTAACTAATTAACATAATCGTACTCATCATATATTATAAACACTCGTAAATTGCGAATAATGATTAACCATTAATCAAATCCAATGTAATAACACAAGAACCAATCAAGATTGGTTAGAATATATAGAGAATGAAAATAAAATCAAGCAACAATCTCGCATGTACTCCGCATATGTCAGACAAGCATCAATATGTGTCATATAATGATAACAATTATTAATCATTAATCAAACATCAAATTAAATTTCTAAACCAAACAAAAGGTGGCAGACGCAATGATTATTTATGACCATAAACATTACTCCCTCCCATTCTTTGAATTTGCAACATTATTTGTAAATGACACGGTTATTAAGATAGTGGTTTGATGTGTGTAAGAAGAGAGAAAATAAATATAATAAAATAAGTTATGTGAGAGGTATTTTAGGAAATGTTGCAAATTCAATGAATGAGCTAAAATTGGAATATGTTGCAAATCCAATGAATGAGTGAGAGTATCAAATAAAACCAATAGGTCATCCTCGCAAAAAGCATAGTCACATGACAACACTGACATTAGCGGATAAAGAAAAACACCAGCACTGTATGAACATGCACACTCTTGCACGTACGAACGAAGTTACAGAATACGTTTTACGTTTTGAAACAGCTCCAATTTTAATCCGATTTTAACCGTACATATTCCGCTCTGATACCACTGTAGGGATTTATGGGTACTTAAAACGATTTTAATACACAAATCCCCAAAATAATATGCATGTTAAAATCAGAATTAAATAATGGGTATTTGAAATACCTCGCAGCGGAATAAATCCGTGAGCGAAAATCCAGCAAATAAATTAATAAAATCGTATCTGAATAACCCAACTACTAACAATAATCTCAAGTACTTCAACTGCAGTACCTCCACTAGTATCCACACGAATAAACAAAAGACTATGATATGTATGCTAGTACAGATTAATTAGGGTTTTTCAGGACTCACAGAAACTCTCAGTTTTAGTGTGTCAAACTCATCTCCCCTAGGGCTGAGCAAAATATCCGTATATCCGATTCGATCCGATATCCGCTCCGAATCCGATCCGAAAATTTGGAAATCTGATCCGAAAAAAAATTTCGGATCAGATATCCGTATCCGAAATTTTCGGATATCGGATCGGATACGGATATCAACTTCAATGTTTCGGATATCCGAAATCCGATCCGAAAAGTTAAACTTTTCGATTTTTTTTTGCTTTGGGCCTTTGGGACTTGGGTCATACCAAATATATATAATACATTTGACCTACCTATTCAGCCGCCATAACCAAACTAACATGCCCAGTGAGATTTACCCCCTTCATTAGGGGTGAGCACGGATCGGATATCCGATCCGAACTAAAATTTCAGATCGGATATCCGATCCATAATTTCAGAGTTTTAATATCCGATATCCGATTCGAACTTAATCGGATATCCGATCGGATATCCAAATTAAGTTCGGATCGGATACGGCGGATATCCGATATCCAATCACCTCTCTTATCAGTATTTTTTTTGTTAAACTTTTGGAAAATTTGATAAAACAATGTGTAATTTTCATCCTAAACAACAAGGTGTAGTTTTCACACAACTTGTATAACAATAGATT
>JAUEKU010199972.1:0-17266 GCA_032274805.1 Gypsophila paniculata | reverse complement strand
TATATATATATTAATAATTAAAATAACTTTTCGTGGACCCAACGGGTCGACCCTAAAATAACGGGTGATTTCGGGTCGGGTCATTTCGGGTCGGAGGCTTCCGCGGGTAAGGTCTTGACCCTAAAAAAATGGGTTGGGTCGGGTCGAGTCGGGTTTGCGGGTCGAGTCGAAATTTGACCGGTCTAGTTGTAATACAACTGAGTTCACCTTTTTTAGTAATGCTATAAAATTTATAAGATTTATTATAATTTTATGGAGTATTTATATAAACTTTTATAAAATGTTCAGTTAAAATACTCAAAAAATTAATGGTAAATGTAGTACTCCCTCCGTCTCACTCAATTGTTAACATCTATTTTTTGCAATAAAATAAGGTAAGTGGCCAAAAGTCCAATTTGCCCTTTATATTCCTACATATTTTATGGTTAAAAGTAGGAGAGAAAGAGTATGTGGTGGGGTCAAAAGATTTGTAAAGTGGGTGGAATTAGGGATATAATAGTATTTTACTCATATAAAGTTACCAAAAATAGAAACATTAACAATTGACCCATACACCCCAATATGGAAAGTGTTAACAATTCACTGGAATAGAGGGAGTACAACTTATTGTATAGAGTAATTCTACTGTGAGGCTGGCTCATATAATGAGACACACTTAATAACGTCAAATTATCAAATAATACCCTCCCTATGTTTTATATAATACCTTCCTCATATCTGTATACACAAAAGCAAAACAACACAAAAGCAAAACAATCCATTGTTACCTTTCAACACCACCGCCGCCACGACCCCACCGCCGCGCCGTACCACCGCCACGACCCCACCATCGTCACGTCGTACCACCGCCATGATCCCACCACCACTACCGAGTGACCACCACGTCAACTTGCCATGACGATGTCCAATGATAGGGCCACCTTCAAATACCACCGCTCAAACCATCCCGACCATCATCTACCACCACCTCAACCTCACTAAAAGTTGCGACCATCCCCTTGAAACATATGTAGCCCTTTTCAATGACACGTTTTCTTCCATATCTTCACTATATTCTAATATTCAATTTTTAGGGTTTGTATTAATTAAAAGAGATGGTTGTGGTGCGTGATTATTATTGAGGTTGATGGTTAAAGGGGATGGTAGATTAGGTCGTTGAGAATCGATTAATGGTCGCGGAGACATGGTAGTGGTTGGTTCACCCATGGTGGTGGGCAGGATTGAATCGATGTTAGAAGTGGGGTCTCTTTTTTTGGGCTAATTTTTTTCTTTATCGTTGGTTACTTTTGAAATATTTTAGATTACTTATGAAATGTAATAAGTTACTTTTGACTAACTACAATTTAAGTTACTTTTCAAATATAAGTTGTTACTTTAGATTTCAAAATATTGAGGGTGGGTTTTGATAGTGTCAGGGTGTGTTTGATGTGTTCATGAGTTGGAGTCGTATTTTTGGTAAAGGGAATTAGTTCAATTTTCTTTAAATGTTTTATTAGGTTACTTTTGAGATATATAAGGTTACTTATGAATCGTAATCATGTTACTTTTGATTATGATATTTCAAGTTCATGTGAAAAATCATAAATATATTATTTAAAGTAATTATAATTTTTTACAATAGTTTAAGTGTTACTTTTGTATGTTCAACAAGTTACTTTTGAAGTTGTACAAATTACTTTTGAAAATGATTATTAACCGCAGAGTACAATGTAAGATGAGCGAAATAAAATTGAGAAAAGTAAGTCAGGCTAAAGTTCGTTGTCGACTTTAAAATTGAGAAAGATGGTTTGACATAAATCGTGGTGTTACTGCATTGTAGTTGGAAGAGAAGAGAGAGAGAGAGAATGTTTGTTGAAGGGTTTTATAAACCTAGGGATAGAGTTTTTAACTAGTTTAGCCCTCGCGCAAAAATGCGCGATTTATTTAGTTTTTTATTATTAATATATATTTTTTTAAGAGTTTTTAGATAACTAAAAACAAATTTTTAGATTGTTAGTTATAGTTAATAAGTTTTTTAAAGAAATAATTATAATATTTATTCATTATATTTTAGAAAAAAAAATTATTATTTCAGGTGACTTATGAATAAATTTAAAAAATTTTAAATAAGTACAAAGATTGCATTTATAATAAAGATTTGTTAATTAGATCTTAGAGTATGATTTAGTTGACTCATAGATTTATATGTTGAATAATAAAACATAAAAATAAATATAAATTAGTGGCAGTGATAATAATTTTTAAATTAGAAATTATGGGTTCAAACATTATCAATTGCCAATTTTATGAGAAAAAATTATCAATAAAATATCTTATTGTATAAAACAACCTTATTATAGAATTTGCTTCAATTTCAAAACACACAACACACCACTTTTGCGCTTCATTCTGTGTCCACTCCACCCTACCCACCACCTTTCAACATCTCTCTCTCTCTCTCTTCTCTCTCACAGTCCTTAGTCACTTCAAAACGGTACAATTTTTTGATTTAAATTTGGTAATCCATCATCGGATCTATCATCATCCAATTAACTTCATCAGATGGATGATCTTGATTCCACTCATTTCTGTGACGTCGATACCAAGGGCTTCTCTCTCCTCGACGTTTCTGCCTCAGACGATGATGATTTCCTCCTCGTTTCTTCCTCAGGTCTATTTCCTTTCATTTTGTTTTTTCGATCACGTTTCCGTTTCTTTGAAATACGGCTCGTGAAAGATTGTCTTTCACTTTCAAATTATAAGACTGACGATAAATGAAGGCATACTAAGAAAATGGTTTAAGACCGTCTTTTTTGCGACTTTGTGTTACTTGAAACTGTAGCTCACTTACTAATAACTTTATATTTTCTTTTTAGAAATTCACTATAATCTTTTTTTTTGTAACCCTAATTGTCATATTTACTGTCACTGGTGGAGCGAGAGGCATAATTTTTTCAATTTTTAAGTAGAATTTTCGAAAATTTTCTAATTCCTTTATTTCATAAGTACTTCGCCTCCTATAATTTTTCGGCCCCATGAACTTAAATCCCGGCTCCGCCACTACTTACTGTAAATATAGTACAAAATATTCGCCATATTTCCTAGAATTATGAGATATCGTTTATATTTGACTGATTGATTAGTGTGATGTGACTCATTCAGACTGTCGGTGCCAATTGTACTGAGTAAAATTGAGTTGAATGTTTTAATGTCTAGGTTTTGATCCCTTTCTTTACGTTATTTTTTGAGTCGTTTTTTGTAGGATAACATGTGCTAGTGTGGAGGGGTAGTAGAAGAATTGTGTTCTAGATAATTAACCGAAAACGAAAACGTAAAGAAATGGATGAATAGTAAAGAAAAAAGAAAGAGGACATGAAGAAATGGGAAGTTGTGTAAATTGATGTCTAAGTTTAGCTGTTGAAGGGGATTAATTTGTTACTCCGTAAATAGTCGTTGTTGTTCAGTTGCTCTGCAGCTGCTGTTAACTATTGACGATTATAATGGTAATCTACGATTGGTTTGATTGTTATGTTTGATCTGCTGTGCTGCTCGTGAAGTGGGGATGTGGACTGTAAAATTCTAACTGTGTTTAGTTTTATGTCTATTGGCCGTATTATGAGTAGCTAACACTCGTGTAAAGTCGGTGAGATAGTGAAAACATGATCTGAGGAAATTATGCTCTAAACATTTTGTGACTGCTGTTTAAATTTGAAATTATCTTCTGCGGTTCTAGTTTCTTCTTCCAAAATATAGAAAAACATAACTTCAGTGAAACGATTGAATTTGTTTTCATTCTTGTAAAATGTTTACTCCGTTTGTTTCTTTGATTTCTTCTTGTTGGATTTTTAAAGTCAAGGTTTTAAAACATTGACCATAACCATGTTTATAAATAAAAGTAAAATAACAATATGATACCGACATATTTACATTTTTTAATCAAAAAAGCTTGTACAAAATTTTATTTCAATGGAAAAACAACATATAAATGGAAAAAATATGGGTCAAAGTACATGTTAAATCCTCAATCCATGCCATCAATACTTATGAAATTTGTAGTCGTGGTGTGGTTAGTATTTCCGGGATTGACTATTTTCAAATTTGAGTTTTATCTATCTGCTAGACTCCGAACTTTCTATATATTGAGTAGGCAACATATGTTGTTTTTGTGGGCTCTAGGGCCTAATGGAACATGTGCAGTGTAAGAACGCTATTAATCGAAGCAAACTGTGCATCGCCAGTGCATAGTGCGCTTTTAGGAAAAACAATATGGAGGAGCTACAGTATAATAGTATATATTTCTCCCTTAGAAATTACGGGAGATGATGATACATGATGTCCTCTCTTATTATGGTCATGTTGGTACTTTATCTTTTTTCCTAAGCTGTTTGATGGGGCATTTTGGATCCTCTATTTGGGTACAACAAATAATTGTGTAGTTCGTTTCATGGCATCACTGATACTGACTAAACCTTCTTGTTTGCTGGACAGACGCCAATTCAGTTGATAATCAAGGCGACATTTTCGCGAAAGATGCACATATGGACCAACCATCTAATTTTTTAGCAGTCCAGAGACCTAAAAAACCTGGGAAGTGTAATATGCGCAAAAGTTTGGCATGGGATAGCGCCTTTTTCACTAGTGCCGGTATGTACCAGTGTACCACGGAAAATATTATTTGTGTGTAGTACTTGTACCTGCTATGTCGTTGCCCTATATTCATTGTTGCTTTCTGTATCTGATGCATTGATGCATTTGCAGGCGTTCTTGACGCTGAAGAGCTATCAAGTATAATGGAAGGAGGTGGTGCTGATTTAGATCAAAATCCTCAGTTGCCTAGTATCCAAGAGGAGCTGAGCAAATCGACTGATTCAATCACCACCTTTGAGAGTGACAGTTTGACATTGGAAAGCCTCGAGGCTGATCTTTTCTGTGATATAAGAGCCTCAATCCAAAGAAGCAGCAGGAAATCCAATTCAGCAAACAGCAATGAAAAAGGAGAATTTGGGAATGGGTGCTGTAAGTATTTTTTCGCTTTTGATCTTTTATTAAAGTTCGTAGGATTCGTTAGCTGTTAGCATTTCCATCATCTGATGCAAAACTTGGTTGCACTTTGTGTGCACTTGTAATTTAGTGGCATACTGTTGATGTCCATTTCCTTAACAAACTTGTGGTTTAGGATGGAGAGGCGTATTTCAACAGTTTTACCTTATTATGAAGTACATATGTTAAATCCACCATTATCCCCTTCTCTTCCCTAAATAGTCTTAATCAAGGTGAACTTCTGGCAGTATGATTACCCAAGAGCCCTACAGCTGTGTGCTAATGATTTAGGAGTTGCACACACGGGTTTTGAAACACAAAACACATCAGCTGATACGGCCTGATAGGCTTTTATCATTTCTTTCTTGATTCTGGATGTGCTACTGGGGCACATATCTTACCTCTTTGTTTCAAGTGAATTGATGCGATGTTGTTGGCATATTAAGTGTAATTAATTTTTTGTAATCAAGTTAATCTAGTGACATACTGATTATATACAGCACTTGCAATTTCATTGGCCCCATGTGTCAGGATTCTCGTCAGTCGCTTTTCTGTATGTTTGATTGTAGTGCTCATCCGTTTTTGGTCCTGCAGCCAGGAAGATTTTCCAGCCTTCCTCTGGCAATATGGTAAGCTGCACTGCTAACGTTTACGCGATTAGTCATCAACGTTTTATCATATATATATAATGCTATATGAGAAGTAATTTTCTCAGGTGAAGCCGAAATTGGCCTCTAGGAAGCTTATTCCAACTGTACAAGGACCTGTGAGGATGTTAAAGCCAACTTCTGTTGGAAAACAAGTGACTAAGGCATGCATCTTAATTAATTAGCTTTTCTTGTAAATCACAATTTCTGCATTCTTTTAAATCACAATTTGTTGAAAATATTAATGGGACTTTGAAGCTGCAAAAATGACAGTTGAACTGACTCTTAAACTTTTGTTCCTTGAATAAAGCCTATTGTTAGGAATCGAGAGTTAAGCTCAATTCTGCCTCAGTCACCAGCAGCAACCGCTACATCTAGCCTGGAAGATATTGCCACAGCCAAGAGAACGTCAGTTGGTGCCAGCCGTGGCCAACCAGAAATCAATCATACTGGAACCATAAAAGGTAGATTAGTCTACCCTTCATGGTTTATAGCCCACGATATTTAGAGTCTAGTATATAACTTCAATCTTGGATTTAATAGGTTCTGGAAAAGAAGCATTGATTTCGAAAGGTCCTCGTCGAGTTGATTCAAGAAATACTGTACAGAAATCCCTGGCATCCTCAAAACTCCTTACAGCGTCATCAGGCATTAACAGAACTGCAATACGTGGTTCCCTTTCTTCTTACGATAGCTCTAGTAGCTCCTCAACAACAACAAAGTCGTATCCCCAAACTGATTTCTCTAGTAACTCTTCAACTGAAAATATTCGAAAGTCTCCGTTGGATGTTAGAAGAAAGATAAACAAAAATGCAAATCTGCTACCTGGCTCCAAAATCAGAACCCCATCTAGACTTCCTGTGAAAAGTAAATCTCGGCCTGGGGATTCTCAGCTTTCAGCTTATGTGAAATCAACATCAAAGTTGTCTCCAAGTGTATCTCCATCAAGTTCTATCAGTGAATGGTCAATTGAATCTTCTTCTTCAACTTCTACTGTAAATCAAAAACTTAGCAGTTTGAAACACAGCTCCGTGCAAGATGTTATTCCAGATAGTAATGTGTCTCAAAATATGCCAAAAGACTCCAATGACAGATCATTAGGTAGACATGATTATCAGTCTGTGAGTATGTTGAGCCAATCTACAAAGCAGCCATCAACAGGGCCACCTCTATCTGCAGCTCGTCCTGGTTCTACCAAACCATCAGGCCTTCGATTGCCGTCACCAAAAATTGGTTTCTTTGATGGGGTCAGCTTTCTTACAACTCATACCTTTCTTGTTTACTTCCTGTACATCGCTGTTTCACTATCTGCTCTAACTAATTGAGTGATGTGTTGCGCAGGCAAAAGCTGGTACCAAGACTCCAAGTGGCAGTGCACGATCTCGTTCTGGCTTACCTAGTAACCTTTCAAAATCAGCAGGAGGGAATCATGGCCACCTTGAGCCTGCAAGCAAGGCAAAACCTGGCAATATTGCTGTTAAAGTGTCAACCTCTGCAGCCAGAATTGC
This sequence comes from Gypsophila paniculata, assembly GCA_032274805.1. Classification (NCBI taxonomy): domain Eukaryota; kingdom Viridiplantae; phylum Streptophyta; class Magnoliopsida; order Caryophyllales; family Caryophyllaceae; genus Gypsophila; species Gypsophila paniculata. The sequence goes on along the minus strand of JAUEKU010199972.1, from coordinate 10,092 downwards.
CAAACTTGATCCTCACAAAAGTCAAGCGAGCCCCAAATTGACTAGACAACGTCAGGATCAATCGGTTAATTCACAAAGTGAGATTTCTGGAAATTCCTCTGATATTAAAAAAGCTATTTCACCCGAGTCTTCATTAGAGAAAACTAGCGTAGTTGCTATAGGAGTTCAGGAAGGGGAACATGTTGCTGTTTCTGGTATAGATGCCAAGAATCATTCAATAGATATGCAAAAGCCCTTAGTTTTGATGATTGTTTATGATGGTTTTGACACTTCTATTGAACTTTCAGAGTCTACTTCAATCGATTCAGCTTTAGAAGGATGCAGCATAGTCTCCGACGAAGTTGTAGGGGAATATATTTCTGACATTAATTTTACTGCCGAAGACCACCCAGAAGTTGTGCTGAAGACATCAACTGTTTGGCCCGTTGATGATGAATCTGAAACTAACTCCGAATTAGTTAGATATCCAGCACCCGACACTGGAAGAGACACTGAAATTTCTGAAGTTATCACGAAAGAAGGGAAAAGTAAGGACGATTTGCGGAGCCCCAAATTGTCTAAAGAAGTACAAGACCACTTAGTGGGTTTGCAAAGTGGCAATGATTCTGGCATATTTGCTGAAGTTTCGGAAACAACTTTACCCCCGTCTCCCGTGGATAGAATTAGCTTAGTTGCTAATAAGGAAGTTCATGGAGGGGAACATGTAGCTGTTTCTGGTTCAGATGCCAAGAATCATGAAAAAGCCTCTGTTCTCATGATTGTTAATGATGGTTCTGACATTGCCATTGAACTCCTGGAATCTAATTCAGCTTTAGAAAGAATAGGCGAAACTTCCGGCGAAACAGATGGAGGGAATTATACTGCCGAGGTTAGTTTCATCTCCAAGAGCCACTCAGAGATGGTGCTGAAGACATCAACTATCATGACCTCTGATGATGAACCTGAAAGTAATTCTCAACAACTTAGATGTTCCTCTCCCGAGATTGTAAGAGATAGTAAAGTGTCCGACGGAAAGCGTGGACTGGGATATCCAGATTCTTGTGGTTCTGCCTTTAAGGATGACTTTGTCTTCTTAAAAAAGGAGGCAAGCGAGGAAAGGGAATCAGAGTCTACGATCGATCAGCATACTGACGTTGTCGATGATATGGGAGTCACCCAAGGGTCTAACAACCCATTTGGAGTGGTTGAGGCAAGCAACTCTTTTTAACAGCATCGAAGATTTTGTGGGGAAAAGCAAAAATGAAAATAGCTAACGATATTGTAACGATATTTCAATTAATGTGTTTTTGCACTTGCAAAATGTTTATTGGTGATTGACATTACATTGATGGTATAAATCTGTTTAGATATGAGTAACTTTTATTCTGTGCATTAAGTCTTAAAAAGACTGTTCTACATATACGGACGGAGTAATAATACAAAAGAACGTGAGATGGAACAGGAAAATAAGTGTGAATAAACTCACCGAGCATGCCAACAAGTACGTATACAGCTTGCTCCATTTCTTTCACACGGAAATCTTTATTATACGGTGTACTCTCTTCATTTTGCTTAGAAAGTTACATTTGAGTTGGACACAAATTTTGAGGAAAATTGAAATTATTCAAAATGGAATTATTTTTTTTTTAAAGTAATAAAATTAGGTTGATTCTCGAGAATATGACCACCTATTTCATTCTTTTGGATGAGAGAGGTAAGAGTTAGCCAATGACTTTCAAACCACCTCGAATGATTCGGACATGAATGTCCTAAATTTGCCATAAAGTCAGCGACTTTATTCGCCTCGCGGAAACAATGATTAATTATTGTCGCTTGGAAAGATTGAATTTCGAATTTAACGTCTAAAATAATATTTGAAATTTCCCAAGAAACTCGCCAAATATCACGAATTGCATTGATAACACAAAGATTATCACCTTCTATAATTAGATTTGAACCTCTCAAAGATTTTGCCGCTAAAATCTTTTCTTTCAAAGCATGTGCTTCGACAACAAGAATACTATTAAACTCGTATGCTTTAGCTCCCAACAGAATAACATTAGCATTATGATCTCTTACACAATAGCACAAAGCCGCTTTACTATTAACTAGTTTGGATCAATTAAAATTATGCTTTAACAAAATCTTTTGGCAATTTTTCCCAAAAAATATTTGTATTGCTATTACTAGATTTCGTAACAGAATCGCCCTCTTGACGAAGATTAAATTCATCCGGGTTATTCAAATCATTAAATTTAGTTTCATTCCATGACTTGATTCCATTATTACAAGTAAGAATGAGCTTAATAAAATTCACTAGCACATTATTAAAAATAAAATCATTTTTGTGAAGCCAAGAATTCCACCAAACAAATACGATTTTGTTAAATACAGTTAACGAAATGGATTCTTTAAATGTGCATTTTTTTTTCCAAAGCTTAGATTTAAACTGTTATCATATCCTGAGAAGAAATTACTCAGGCAGTCAATGCCCATAGTTAAAGTAACGGAATGAATGAAAGGACAACTAAAGAAAAAATTATCGTTATCTTTGTTGTGATGGTTACACAAAATGCAATGAATTGGTACAAAAATATGACTTTTAGCCAATCTATCTTTCGTAGGTAATCCATTAGAACATGTTTTCCAAAGAAAGAATTTGAGTTTTGGTGGAATATTCAGATTCCAAACCCAATAATGACCACATTTACTGATAATATGATTATACAAACCTTGTGCTAACCACGTTGCAGTTTTGGTGATAAAAGTCCCATCCACGGATAAGCCCCATATAAGCTCGTCAGTAATATAATTTACGAAGAGATGTCGATTATGTGATTGACAATATTAGAATTCAGCACTAAAGATAATTTTGTAGCATCCCAATTTTTACTTGAATTGTTAAAATAACTAACTAAAAGGTTCCAATCAATGTTTATTAGGGCACCACTAATAATACAGAGTTGATACGAAAAAGCCTAATTATCATGCCAAAACTTGATATTTTGGCCATTGACAACTTTCAATCTCAAACCCTTTCTAAATAAATCTATAATTGACACGAGTTTATGTCATTGCCATAAACTCTGTGATGTAGGTTTATGTTCAAATAATGAGCAATTTTTCAAATATTTTTTTGGTAATAAATTTTACCCACATACTATCCTTGTACGTAAGAATTTTTTATAACAATTTCATAAGTAAAGCTTTGTTGGCCAAATTAGAAGTTTTAATTCCCAATCCGCCCATCCATTTTGGTACACAAACTTTTTGCCAACTTACAATATTTGGGCTATGATGAGGAGGATCCTTATTCCATAGAAAATCTCTATTTATTTTAGCATGTATTGTTTGAGGCTAAGTTAGCATTAATAAGAACAAGTCTACATGCTTGCGTTAAAAGTTAATGAAATTGATTTCTTTTTTTATAACTAGTCTGAGAATTGACTAGCTTTGATGCCAAATGATACAATCGGTTTTTAGTTGTTCAATCGAGAGGATCGACAAGTTAAAAATACTCGAATTTGTGGTGATTGGGGTGGAGAAAATCACCTAGAATTCAAGTGAAAATGATAAAATTGAGACTTGAAAAAAAGAAGATGATGACAATGATTTTCATTATTGATAAATTTCATTCATAATCCCTCCATTACAAGCTAAACATCATTATATAATAAAAGTTTTCTTTGGGTGCATCACCCACCTATGACACTCATCTTGCATGACTGCACTCGGACAATTTTTAAATTGTTATAGCAGGTAAAAACAATTAAAATGAACCCCAAAATTCCTAATTTTTTTAGGAAAAATTCCCATGGTGATCCTGAGGTTTGGCTTAATTCCCATGGTATCTCTTTTTTTTTTTTAAGATTGTGCCTGAAATACCCCTAAGGTTTGACCAAATGCTCAGCGTGTCCTTTTTTTGGAGTTCTGTTATAACGACATTAGTGTTGATGCCTTAATGGTATATTAGGTGAATAATGATTAGTAAAATAACATTAGGTGTATAAAACGCCCCGCACTTTTGTTAAATATCGCCACTCGAGATGATCTTTTCTATTATTTATTTATTTATTTTTAAAATTATTTATTTTTATTTGTAAATTTTTTTTTAATTAAAATCGTTGTTGTCGTCTCGTAAATCATCGATATCGTCCCCCTTTAAAAAATCATGGCTTTATTTCCAATACTAGCTCCCTAATAACTTCATTTACCCTAAACATTTACCCCTTTATTTCACGAACTCAAACATTCCCCTTCCCCCTAATTATCCCTAAAAAAAGCCTAAATCCGCAAAACCGAAAATGCTCAATCTAAACTCAAAATTATCCTCGTCAGAACTATTATCCCTAAATTAAGTAGTCTACCATTTACGTAATTCAATCATCAGACCTTGGATATTTAAAAAAGATTCCAACGGCTAGTTTCTTTATAGTCATTGGATTTCAAAGGTGCACAATATTGTGCACAGGTGCCAAACCTCAATGAGATTTTGTGCACAAGTGTCAAACCTAAGAGGCATTTTGTGCACAATATGCAAACCCCGAGGGCATTGTGTGCAATAAAAAATAACTTTGAAATAAGAGCAAATCACCGTTACCCAAAATTAACGGTATGGGCACGACAAGATATTTTGTCAAACCTCAAGGGTTTTTCAGGCAAAAACTTAAAAAAAAAGGACACCACGAGAATTAAGCCAAACCTCAAAGTCACCATGGGAATTGTCCGTTTTTTTATCACCTCCTTAAATCAAACTTAAAACCCATAAAAAATACAAAATAAAACCATTACCGACAATCACCCTTCCCACCAGCGACAAGCCAACACTACCTGCGACCCCGCCACACGGCTACCACCCCCACCGTCCTCGCCACCCTGACACTATCTGATCGACCTAGCCATTGTGCGGGTCAAGACTACCATTGGCCTTTCGCCTATCGACCATCAACTCACTTCCTTGCTCCCCCCTCATCTCCACTACCCCATCAACTGCACCGCCGTCACCCCTCCCCTATCGTCGCTCCTCCCTTTCTCAATCACCCACCGTCTCAACCACCCGCCGCTTTCACCTTTTTTGGAAATTTTCAGCGATTTTAAAATGTTTGAACAAATTTTGAAGTGGTGGTGGTCGTCGATACGAAGTAGGTGGTGGTCGTCGTCGTCTTACGGAGCAATAGGTGGTGGTGGTCAGGTTAGGGCAGGTGGTGGTGATTATTTTTGGCGGTTATTTGGCACAAGAAAGACGGGGTACATGAACATGAGGGAGAATGATGGATTATTATTATTATTATTATTATTATTATTATTATATTATTATTATTATTATTATTATTATTATTATTATTATTATTATACTCCCTCCATTCAAGTCCAAACTCACCATTTCACTTTTTGGCACTATTCATTCAAGTGGAAAATTTTCTAAATTTCTCTCGATGTATACGAAAAAACAGTCATGCGTGATCTTGTTTGATTTGTCTTTATTAATAGAATAAGAATATCAAGTTTTTATAATTTTTGATAATGCGAAACTAATAGTGTCGTTGCAAAAAGTGCGTTGGCAAACGTGATAAAATAAATGGTGGGTTTGGACTTAAATGGAAAAAGTAATAAAATTAGGTGTAATAATAATGGAAATGAAGGTAAAGACTAGGTTTAAAGAAACTTAACCGGATCTTTAGATAACCGGTCAAATTAGTGCAATAATGGAAGATGAGAGTAATAGGTGAATTTATTGTGACATTATATAAGGGTCAATTTATTCATGGAATACCATTAATAGATTGAATTATTAACGTTAAATAATCCAAAAAATTATCTATTAGAAAAGGTCGATTGTATGAAGTATGATACTAGTGATCGGAGGTTCAATTCTCGTCTGCGTCTTAGTGCGCGCTTCGTTGGCAAAAAAAAAAAACATATAATGATGGTAGAAGGCTTGATACAATTTTATCCAAAATTGATTACCAAGAATAATCATGGAGGATACATTACATCTACAAGTGAGATTTCTGTTAACTGTTGAAGAAAGGGCATCATATTTGAGAATGTCGGGAGTTCATCCGTTTATTTGTATGGGCAACGAGAAAAAATGACCACAAGACTAAGATGCAAGAAAAATGAAACAAAAGAAAGGCTTTGTATTATTCAGCGTAAGCTCATGTTCGACAAGCTGGAACCCGACTTGCACTCGCAAGTAACGTTCAAAACTAAGCCGCCTGCGGGAAAAGAAACAACCTGAAATCCATGGAAATAGACATAAGAACGAATGATTAGCAGTAGACATACGCTAAAAGGCCAATACTGCATTCTGTTAAGAGCCTACCACGAGGAATTGTTCAGAATGATCAACTGCCCATATTTCCCAAGCATACATATTTCATCTGCAATACAGATATCATAAGAAAATTTGCAGTAGAAAGAAATTAAGTTTTTCGAGCAAACACATTTCAGCTGCAATTTCAGACATGATAAGAGGATTCCTAGCAGAATTATAGCCAAAAAAGAAATTAGTTTCATTTTGCATGTCACTGGAAGTATATATTAAAATCCTATAACAATAGTCCTCTCTTTCCGTTTCATTCGATTGTCTATATTTTGCTGTCAGGGGTACGCCTTTACGTTGTTCATGGCTACGCTTCATATTTTGTCAAATAGTATTCTAACCTAGCACATTGTTCCCCTTCAGCTATTTTCACTCTCAGAGTCTGTCCATTCCAATCCAAGTGTCTCACCAGTTACCACTTACCAACCTTCGATAAGCCCGCTATCACCAATACCTACCCACATAGCATCACCAAAACCAAGATCTTACACCGAAATCAAGATCTTACTCGGTAGTAGGATTGGTACTTGGTAGGACCAATTATTGAATTTACCCATAAAGAAGAGTTTGTGTTGAACTGTTCGGAGTCGAGTCTGACCCCGGCATGGTTGTTATTGGCAGTAAGAAACGTTGAGAGAAACTTCCTCTGGTTACTTCAGTGAAAAATTTGAAGTATGAACTACTTAAATTGTGATAAGGAGTTTTATGTGATCATAGCAGCATTAGATCATTGAACACTACAGTATTGCAAGAAGACAGGAACTACTCTAATAAAGTACAAAGAAATTGTTTTCTTATATGGGTTGCAGAAGACTATTCTTCAAGATAGGGACATCAAGTTTTGTAGCTAATCACGTATTAGTGTTTGGCATATATTAAGTTGTTGCTTAGTAGTTACGAGTAGTACCTTATATCATTCCTAAACAAATGCACACACCAAAAGCAAGCAACAGTACCCCCGAAAAATCTAATGACCAAAAGCTCTCATGCAGCTGAGTGCATGATGTCAAGATCTCTACGCCTCTTGTTAATGCTTAGTTGCATTCACTTAGAAAGAAGATCCTCTACATTTTGCTAACTGAATATGAATTTGAGTAACGGTCCCTTCAAACGAACATTTCTTACTAAATAGTAGTAATCTCAAGAGTACTGTATGACGTAATAATTACAAGAGGGCGAAAAAAGAGGAGGGCCATATTACTTACTTCAAGGTATTCATCCATACCATACTTTGAACCCTCTCGTCCAATGCCAGACTGCTTAAGTCCTCCAAATGGAGCAACCTGTTTGACAAAAACTGGTTTAGATTGATAATGCTCAGTTTCTCACCAAAACTGCTTACATAAAAATTGGTATACAAACCTCTGTGGAAACTAATCCTTCATTTATTCCGACAATACCATATTCAAGAGCCTCGGTGACATGCCAAGAACGCCTAATATTTGTTGTAAATATATACGCAGCTAATCCTGCAATTTAGTAGAATGTAATCAGAACCTCCCTCAGTTCAAGAGAATAGTGAGGTACCCAAAGAATAAATAAATATTCTCCTCCATGGTATACAGCCTCTACCATCAACAAAACATTTTTATCACATTTCAAAAGAACAGAGCACCCCTAAATCATACTCCTGTCTTTTAGAATCTTCACATTTGGAAATGGCACAACTATTAAGAAATAGTACAGAAAATTATCCCAAGATGCAAGTGGCTCAAAAATGTTGAAAAGTCCACATATATAGCGTTACTGTATGTCATTTGTATGGCAATTCTGATATTTTGGAAATTTAATGCGGATAGATTGGTAATTCAACACCATTTTTTGCCAAATAAGGGAATTTCTCAAATGGGAAGAAAATAAAAAAAAATTGGTAAGAAAAGATTGAAAATGAGGGAGTAATTGATAAAGATGAACTTCAAAATATTAAAATCATATACTCCGTAGCATGTTAAGTTCCCAGACAGCAACGTCCACCTAAAATACAGAATTACAGACATCTTAATTGACATGTAACCTCGCAGCCATAAGAAAAGAAACTCACCTGCATTGGTGTCATTCGCCAAGCGGATAGCTTCTTCCTCGGTTTTAAAAGACAAAAGGGGGGCGACAGGTCCAAAGATTTCATCCCTACAGAGTAGAATAAAATCACAGTATGGTGATTAACAAGTGATGACCTACGCTATCGAACACAACCCTGCTTCATGCTCATGATTAAAGTTCAACTGTACTACCTTAGTCGGCACGAAGAGACTGACAACATTGCAAATCCAAAGAAGCTAATATTTGGCGTTAAATATTTCACAGCATGGACAGTGATTATATGGATAAAAAGCTCACTGTCCTTTGGCTTGGAATATAATGGCAAAAGGTAAAATGGTTCACTAAATAGTCACATAGTAGTAAATATAAATTCAAGTTTAACACATCATTATCGATCATTTAGAAAAAATTACGTGTTTTTTTAGTCAAGGGTACTGCTCTACCTAGCCATGGGAAGGAAGCTTCGCAGCAGCTCTTTAAAATTATAACATGGAAATCATTGACAACTTTCAATCTATTTAAACCTGCATTGCATCAAGGCGCAGTCATAGATAATTTCAATCACAAAAGCAGATACACAGCTAAAGGCGAACAGTTAATCCATAAATGAGGAGTCAAAGAAACCGAGACAGATAGTTTCTCTTAAAATGATGCAGCACATTCTAGCTGTAATAACATAGATATGCAAAAGAATCCGTCACTCTTTTGTTTATAAAATATTAACAAGTGTTGATATGTATATACTCACTGATAATTGATAAAATTGGGTGGTACCACTTATATGCATTTAACTCAATTATCAATACAAGTATAGAAACAACCCCCTGCACCAACTGGGAAACCTTTCTAATCTACTGTATAGAAATGCTTTAACAATAACGACTAGACGAAGTGAAACTTACACTAAGTACGTACCTTGAAATCAGCATCTCACTTTTGACATCAGTCATAACTGTGGGCTCATAGAATGTCATCCCAAGACTGTGTCTTTTACCTCCAAGCAATACCTTCGCTCCCTAATCAATGAAATAGAGGCTATCAATAAATAGTACAACGAGCGAGTGAAGTTCAGCAACAGGGTCAGTGAGTGCCCAACATGAATGTCAATCCAATGATATCGCTCCAATCAGTGAGTCCATGTTGAGAGATTACAATTTACATGGAAGAAACTAAAGAAGGAAAGCATGCTATCCCTTCAAGAAAGGAACTATGTTGCTCAGACTCGGGTACGGGTGTCGGATCCATACCTGGATCCGAGTGTCGGATCCTTCGAAGTCTAATTTTCTAGACACGGGGATCCCGTCCGAAATTTGGACACGGGTACGAGGACACAGCTAGTATTTTCTTTTTCTTTTTGAATTCTTCAGTACTTTTTTTTTTCCTTTTCAATCCTTCCGTTTATAAACTAGACACATTTAAATATCGAACTTAATCTTTGCAGTCCTAACTTTAATCGGTTCAGTCCAGATTTTTATTTTGAATTTTTCCCTTGGACAAATTTAACCTTAAGTGTAACTTATGCTCTGAAAACAAATTAATAACCTATTAACCCTATTTTAATCAATTTGAAAACACAATTATTTTGCTACGATGGATTTCAATTTCAATAAAGAACAGGTTTACTCATATAATTATTACGTTTTTTTTATTATTATTATGGTTTTTTTTGTATTTTAATTCATTAAATTTAAAAATTATTTTTAGGGTTTTGTGGGGGTGGGGGTTCGACTGGGGTGAGGGCGGGGTGG